>SJYT01045122.1:471212-487225 GCA_006410635.1 Cephalophus harveyi
TGATTTTGGAGCCCAAAAAAATAAAGTCTGACACTGTTTCCACTGTTTCCCCATCTATTTTCCATGAAGTGATGGGACCAGATGGCATGATCTTCGTTTTTTGTATGTTGAGCTTTAAGTCAAAATTTTCACTCTCCTCTTTCACTTTCATCAAGAGGCTTTTTAGCTCCTCTTCACTTTCTGCCATAAGGGTGGTGTCATCTGCATATCTGAGGTTATTGATATTTCTCCCAGCAATCTTCATTCCAGCTTGTGCTTCTTCCAGCCCAGCGTTTCTCATGATGTACTCTGCATAGAAGTTAAATAAGCAGGGTGACAATATACAGGCTTGACGTACTCCTTTTCCTATAGAGTTTTACTTAAGTAACCACTGCAATTCATCTAACAAATAAGAAAGCAGTATAGCTGTGGCTTGATGTTAAGAGATCAATAAATTCTCTAAGTCTTTTTCATAATTCAATAATCTTATTGCAGGTATCTTCTACTTCAATCTCAAAAACGGATATATATCCTCCAAAACTAGCAACAATATATAATTATAACCATATGTACAAATGGGTTTTAATAAAGTGATATGTTAAGACTAACAAAGCTCAGCTGTCTTGTAAAACTTCAAAAATTGCAAAGTATTGACTGTTATTTCCTGCAAACACAATGTGGTTATTCAGCTGTAGATTAATTTAAAAATCTAAATGGTGTGCTTTCCTTCCACCTTATGTAACATTTCCTCAAGAGTTCTTCTTCCCATACATTTTCTAGTTTCATGATTCAAATAAAAGTTTTCATTAATATGTAAATCCGTACACAGTATTTCATAGGGAATTTTATTTAGAAAAGGTATATTAGAAGCTTAACTTAAATTCATGGAATGAATGTTACCTCTCCTTTACTTGAGATGCTAATAGTGCTTAAAAAAGAAATAGATATGGAGGTATGCTTACATCAGATAACATCCAATTTTGAGTGAAAAGAACAAATTACAAAATAGCGCTTATAAATCTTTTTAAAAGTTACATATGTTATGTATCACCCTGTCTTACATCCAAAAATAAGAGCTGTACCCTTGTTTTCACTGAGAACTTAAATAAATAAGTTTTATTGGCACTGTATTTACAGTTCATTTCTGATCCCAATTTTAAATAGCATTTAACAGTAAAGAAAACCTAGTCATGCTTCAATTTTTACAGTAAAGCAAGATAATCATAAATATGATAATGTATTACTAATGCATATTAACCCAAAGAAATTTCTATTTTATGTAGTAAATAAGTGAATTTTAAAGAATTCAAATTTTATTGTCAGAATAGATCTAAAAATCAGCTATTGAAAATCAAAAGGAATTTTCACAGTGTTCTACAACTGTAGTTTTATCAGGTTTTAGAAAAACAAGGAAAAATTTAAACTCAAATGTCATATATTACAGACTGGAATCAAAAACAGAGCTAAAGTAAAACATTATGTTCTAGATATTTGACCTGTGTTACAGAAACCATTTTTATAACTGAAAAATACCTTAACAAATTCTAAATGTAAAATTATTATAATTATCACTACTGAAATCAGTACTTACTGATAAAGAGTTTGAGATACATGGAAAACATAGTTAATTAACCATTAATAAAATACCAATTCAAATTTTTGTATATAAATACCACAGCTTACCATGTTGGTGTCGACTTCTTTGCTGAAAAATAAAAGATAATTCAGAAATCAAATGATGTTAAAACATTATAAGGACATGGGTTCATCTTTTAAAAGGCTTGGGAGAAAAAAAAATCAATATCAACACACATAATCTAAGCTATTCCTTATGATACCTACCATTATTGAGCATGAACTATATGTGAAATACTATCTATAACTCTGCACATGGATTATTTGTGATCTTTAAATCGTCCCTACAAACTGGAATTTTCCAAATTTTATAAATAAGGTGACCATATGATTTACTGACAAAATTGCTGCATTTCTGAGAATAAAGGCATATAACAATCACGCGAGGAGGACAGGTTATAAGTCATGATTGCTGTAGGAAAAGTATGGTACATAGTCACTATACAAATCAAGAAACTGCCTCAGAGAGGTGTATTTTAAAACTTAGTTAGAAACACAGTATAAGAGAGGATTCTAAGTTTTTTGTACAAATTAATAAGGGAATGCATGAATATGGTTCTGAAGAATTATACATTAATAATCATTACACTTCTCCAATGATTTATAGCACTTGCTTTTTACATTCTCACAGGTTAAATATGAGTCACCTATTTAATTACATTGATACCTGCTTAATCTTATGTTACTAACACACTGTTTCATGTACTGAAACCATATAATTATTACCTGGCCCCACCACTTCTTCTATACCTGCTATTGTTGCTTATTTGTTTTTCCAGATTAAAGTTTAAATCTAGATAATCAAACTAAGATTGAGGAAATAAAAATTCAAAGAGAAGAAAAAAGTTTTAGAAACAAAAATAGAAACTGACAAATGTTGGTTAATTTAACCATTAACATGACACTAAGCTGTGGGTTAAAACACTGAAATAAGTGTTCAGTAACTATAGTAGGAAACTGCTTTGGACATTCTGTGGGTTAAACTTCATTTGTCTTAATCAGGGAGAAAAAAGATGATTATTACCTTTGCTAAAAAATGTATATTCAAGAATTTATTTTAAATATTTAAACATAACCATTGAAAACAAACAATTACCACCAAACAAAAATCAGGAATATAAACTACTACTTCCAAACCAGGGAAGATTGAAAAGGGAAATTAATTTTATTATTTCCAACAGAAAGTATTAATAGGAGGAAAGACAGACACAGACATAATAGTCTGATAAACAAAAAGCACAAAATAAGATAACAGCAGTATGTCTAAGTAGATCTGTAACCACAATACATGTAACTATTTAAATTAATCCACTAGCAAACAATATCATATTGTCAAGGAGATGAATAAAGCTATATACCCAATACTGCTAAAGGGCTAGAGGCAGAAAAGCCATGCTGCCACCTGGTTTCAATCTTCTACATAAAAAAGGATGGTGATCTAGTATAAAGTAGTATGGACTCTCTTTTAAATATTCTCTCCCCAATACCCTCACCAAAATACTATAATGCTAGTAAGCCGGCTTACCCTCCAAGAATGAGATTAAAATATTCTTCCCTTAGGAATATGACCAGCCCAAAGAAAAAGCCTAAAGATAATCCTTATACTCTGGTTTCTCCAAAGCAGCAGTCAGACAGACACAACTTTTCCATGAAGGCTTCAATAAACAAGTCCCACTCAGTTAGCTATTTAATGTCACTTACTCTTAATATAAGAGGCAGCCAAGATCACACATCTGAGAAAACTCTCTAACATAAAAGACTGATGGGAAAAACTGAAAGAACAACTTGTAGGGAACAAAGGGATATGAAACCTTCAAGAGAACTAACATTTCCCACGGAGAAAAAGGATCAGTAGTACAATCCCTGAAAATGTGGGTGTATCTAACAAAATTTTAAATTCTTTTACCCTTGACCTAGAGGTCTTATATCCAGAATCTATCCTGAAAATGCATCTCCACTAGTTAAAAAAATATGCACAAGGTTATTCATCGTGTCATTAGTTGTAATAAAGACCAGAACAACACAAATGACGATATCAGAGTACTAGCTGAACAGACTGTAAAATACACATGTGACACAACCATAAAAGAAATGAGGAAGCTCTCTATGTATTGATTCAGAGCAATCTTCCAGATAAATTGTTATATGAAAAAGAGCAAGGGGTAGAACAATGAATTAGGAAAATTATAACTAAGAAAACAGGGAGAAGCTATATATATATGCAGGTATGTATGAGAGCATGGTTTCTTTTTAAGCTTTCTCTTTATTATTTTTTTTATCAGTTCAGTTGCTCAGTCATGTCCAACTTTGCAACCCCATGGATTGCAGCACTCCAGGCTTCTCTGTCCATCACCAACTCCCGGAGTTTACTCAAACTCACATCCATTGAGTTGGTGATGCCATCCAACCATTTCATCCTGTTGTCTGTCCCCTTCTCCTGCCTCCTTCAAACTTTCCCAGTATAAGTGTCTTTTCAAATGAATCAGTTCTTCACATCAGGTGGCCAAAGTATTGGAGTTTCAGCTTCAGCATCAGTCCCTCCAATGGATATTCAGGACTGATTTCCTTTAGGATTGAGACTGGTTGGATCTCCTTGCAGTCATAGGGACTCTCAAGAAGTCTTCTCCAACACCACAGTTCAAAAGCATCAATTCTTCAGTGCTCAGCTTTGTTTATAGTCCAACTCTCACATTCATACATGACTACTGGAAAAATCACAGCTTTGACTAGACAGACTTTAGTCAATGAAGTAATGTCTGATTTTTAATATGCTGTCTAGATTGGTCATTGCTTTTCTTCCAAGGAGCAAGTGTCTTTTAATTTTACACTGCAGTCACCATCTGCAGTGATTTTTGGAGCCCAAGAAAATAAAATCTGTCACTGTTTCCCCATCTATTTGCCATGAACTGATATGACCAGATGGCATAACCTTAGTTTTATGAATGTTGACCTTTAAGCCAACTTCTTCACTCTCCTCTTTCACTTTCATCAAGAGTTTCTTTAGTTCTTCTTTGCTTTTGGCCATAAGGGTGGTGTCATCTGCATATCTGAGGTTGTTGATATTTCTCCCAGCAACCTTGATTCCAGCTTGTGCTTCATCCAGCCCAGCATTTTGCATGATGTACTCTGAATGTAGGTTAAACAAGCAGGGTGACAATATACAGCCTTGATGTACTCCTTTCCCGATTTGAAAGGGTCTGTTGTTCCATGTCCAGTTCTAACTGTTGCTTCTTGACCTGCATTCAGATTTCTCAGGAGGCAGGTCAGGTGGTCTGCTATTCCCATCTCTTGAAGAATGTTCCACAGTTTGTTGTGATCCACACTGTCAAAGGCTTCAGTTCAGTTCAGTTCAGTCACTCAGTCATGTCCGACTCTTTGCAACCCCATGAATCGCAGCACGCCAGGCCTCCCTGTCCATCACCAACTCCCGGAGTTCACTCAGACTCACAGCCATCGAGTCAGTGATGCCATCCAGCTATCTCATCCTCTGTCATCCCCTTCTCCTCCTGCCCCCAATCCCTCCCAGCATCAGAGTCTTTTCCAATGAGTCAACTCTTCGCATGAGGTGGCCAAAGTACAGGAGTTTCAGCTTCAGCATCATTCCCTCCAAAGAAATCCCAGGGCTGATCTCCTTCAGAATGGACTGGTTGGATCTCCTTGCAGTCCAAGGGACTCTCAAGAGTATTCTCCAACACCACAGTTCAAAAGCATCGGCGCAGCCAATAAAGCAGATGTTTTTCTGGAATTCTCTTGCTTTTTCTATGATCCAACGGATGTTGGCAATTTGATCTCTGGTTCCTCTGCCTTTTCTAAATCCAGCTTGAACATCTGGAAGTTCACGGTTCATGAACTGTTGAAGCCTGGCTTGGACGATTTTGAGCATTACTTTGCTAGTGTGTGAAATGAGTGCAATTGTGCGGTAGTCTGAGCATTCTTTTGCATTGCCTTTCTTTGGAATTGGAATGAAAACTGACCCTTTCCAGTCCTGTGGCCACTGTTCAGTTTTCCAAATTTGCTGGCATATTGAGTGCAGCACTTTCACAGCATCATCTTTCAGGATTTGAAACAGCTCAACTGAAATTCCATCACCTCCACTAGCTTCATTCATAGTGATGCTTTCTAAGGCCCACTTGACTTCACATTTCAGGATGTCTGGCTCTAGGTGAGTGATCACACCATTGTAGTACCTGGGTCATGAAGATCTTTTTTGTATAGTTTTTCTGTGTACTCTTGCCACCTCTTCTTAATATCTTCTGCTTCTGTTAGGTCCAGACCATTTCCGTCCTTTATTGTGCCCATCTTTGCATGAAAACTTCCCTTGGTATCTCTAGTTTTCTTGAAAAGATCTCTAGTCTTTCCTATTCTCTTGTTTTCCTCTATTTCTTTGCATTGATCATTGAGGAAAGCTTTCTTATATCTCCTTGCTATTCTTTGGAACTCTGCATTCAAATGGGTATATCTTTCCTTTTCTGCTTTGCCTTTTGCTTCTCTTCTTTTCTCAGCTATTTGTAAGGCCTCCTCAGACAATCCTTTTGCCTTTTCTCATTTCTCTTTCTTGGGGATGGTCTTGATTCCTGTCTCCTGTAAAATGTCACGAACCTCCATCCATAGTTCTTCAGGCACTCTATCAGATCTAACTCCTTGAATCTATTTGTTACTTCCACTGTATAATCATAAGGGATTTGATTTAAGTCATACCTGAATGGTCTAGTGGTTTTCCCTACTTTCTTCAATTTTAGTCTGAAATGGCAATAAGAAATTCATGATTTGAGCCACAGTCAGCTCCCGATCTTGTTTTTGCTTACTGTAGAGAGCTTCTCCATCTTCAGCTGCAAAGAATATAATCAATCCGATTTCAGTATCACCATCCAGTGATATTGCATAGGAACCTGGAATGTTAGGCCCATGAATCAAGGTAAGTTGGAAGTGGTCAAATAGAAGATGGCAGAGTGAACAGTGATGTTTTAGGAATCAGTGAACTAAAATGGACTGGAATGGGTGACTTTAACTCAGATGATCATTATTTTTCATAAAGACAGTTTATTTATCCATTTGTGGCTGTGCTGGGCCTTCATTGCTGCACAGACTTTTCTCTAGTCGTGGGGAGTGGAGGCTGCTTTCTAGTTGAGATGTGCAGGTTTCTTATTGCCTTTGCCTCTCTTGTTGTGGAACATGGGCTCTGGGGTTCACGGGCTTCAGTAGTCGTGGCATGTTCGCCCAAGCGTTGCAGCTTTGGGGCTCTAGAGCACAGGCTCAGAGAGTTGTGGTGCAGGGGCTTAGCTGCTCCGTGGCATGTGGGATTTTCCTGGATCAGGAATTGAACCTGCATCTCCTCCACTGGCAGGCGAATTCTGTACCATTGAGCCCCCAGGGACTCCTGAACGTATGCCTTTGTATATTTTTGCAAAAGCAAGTAATGAGAAAACCAAACCTAATGAAAATGGTTGTTTGGAAGAAATAGGAACAGAATGGGATGGTGGAGGGGAGAAATACTTTTTCATTCAGGTGTTTACTTTGAACATTATACAAATGTTTTACATAGCTTAAAATGAAACTAAATACAAGTAAACTCTGAGACTGAAAACTGAAGCAAAAACAAATGAAACCCCCAAACTGTGTAACAAACCGATAGTAAAACCAGATGAAAACTTTATGATATATTCTCAGAATGCTGACTTTCAGACATATTTAAAAACAAGCAAAACATGCAGTCAATGCTTAAATTTCATCCAGGACTTTTATAGTTAGTAATAACTAATGGTTTCAGAGAGTACTACTGGAAGCCAAGACCGAAAACAAGGAAAGCCTTTAAAGTTTTGTGGGAAATTTTATTTTATACTAGAGTTCTCTATCCTATGTAAGTGATTTCGATATGCCAAGTCTCAAAAAATTCAATTCTCAGGTACTATTTTTCAAAAAAACTAATAGAGGAGACATGCCCCTAAAATAAGGTAGTAAAACAAACCAACCTAGATAGTGTATTAAAAAGCAGAGACATCACTTTGCCAACAAAGGTCTGTATAGGCAAAGCTATGGCTTTTTAAGCAGTCATGTACAGATATGAGAGTTGGCTCATAAAGAAGGCTGAGCCCTGAAGAAATGACGCTTTTAAACTGTGATGATGGAGAAGACTCTTGAGAGTCCCTTGGACTGCAAGGAGATCAAACCAGTAAATCCTAAAGGAAATCAACGCTGAACGTTCATTGCAAGGACTGATGCTAAAGCTGAAGTTCCAATACTTTGGCCACCTGATGTGGAGAACTGACTCATTGAAAAAGACCCTGATGCTGGGAAAGACTGAGGGCAGGAGGAGAAGGGGGTGATAGAGGATTAGATGGTTGGATGGCATTACTGACTCAATGGACATGTGTGATCAAACTCTGAGAAATAGTGAAGGAAAGGAAAGCCTGGCGTGCTGCAGTTTACGTGGTTGCAAAGAGTTGGACATGACTGAGTGACTGAACAAAAACAGCAAAATAAGAAAGAGCAAGACATGGGATCCAGAAAATGGAAATCAAGTCAAGAGAGATGTAAAAGGAATCCCCAGATGATGGTAGACCTCTGGATATAAGCCGTGTATCACGCACTGATGACATTCAAAATTAGAGCAGGCCCAAGTCTCTAGTTAGTCTAGTTAGTCTAGTCTAGTCTAGTTAGTCTCTAGTTAAAGTGAAAGTGTTAATCACTCAGTCACGTCCAACTCTTTGTGACTCCGTGGACTATAGTGCACCAGGCTCCTCTATCCATGGATTTGCCCAGGCAAGGATACTGAAGTGGGCTGCCATTTCCTTCTCCAGGGGATCTTCCTGACCCAGAGACCAAACCCCAGTCTCTTGCATTGCAGGCAGATTCTTTAACTAGGGAAGCCTCTAGTTAGGTGACTTTAAGAAAATAGAAACAATAGGCTGCAAGATGTGTATAAATATACTGAAAGGCAAGTTAGATAACTGGGCAGATTTGGGAGATGAATTAATAACAGATATAAAAATCTTGAATAAAAATGTGTAGAAATTGTATTTTTATTTACTCTTAGATTGAAAAAAAGAGTCCTTCAAAAAACTGCTATTTATTAAAGCTGTTACACTATACAAGTAATAGTTTTATCCCCAACATAGAAAAAAAAAAAAGTTATAAAGTATAGAAAAGCATTTGGGAGAAAATTAAAACCACCTAAAATTCTACTACTCAGAGAAAACATTCATTCAATCAATAAATAATTACTGAATGCCCTTTATAAACCCTGCTCTTTTCAGAGTCTGTGATTCAGCAATGACTAAAATCTTGTTTTCATGAAGATTAGGTTCTAGAGAGTAGTGAGAAATGATTAAACCCTGACTAGGTCAGTGATAAAAAGAAAAAGTAGGATAAGTAGCAAAAAGTGATGGGAAGAGAGCAATGCTATTTTTTATAGTGTGACTAGGGAATTCTTTTTTGATAAAATGATACTCAAGCAGGAACATCAAGGAAGTCGGTCAACAGACAGTGCTGATATTTAGAGTGGTTTTGAATAAAAAGTAACTAGAAAGACCCTGAGAAAAGAGCATGTTTGACCCTTTGAAGGAGCATCCAAGGGCCCAGTGTGGCTACAGAAATGAAACAGGGAACCCGATGCAGGATATTAAAATCAGAGAGAAAATGGAAGTTGCAGCTGGGAGGCATAAATAAGACTTTGCAGGTCATGGAAAGGACTCGAGATTTCACTATGACAAAGGCACTAGAAATTCTGTGCAGAGAAATGATTTTAAATGGTTTCTGTAGGTAAAGCAGCTTTGGCTGTTATGTGGAGAACTGATGATAAGGAAGGAAGAGTGAAATTAAAAGGTCAGTTAGGAAGCTCTTTAAATATTCTGGGTGAGAGATAATAGCACCTTATTTAAGACTTTAGTGTAATTCCCTCTAGTATTTGCCCATACATTTTAGCATATGTAAAATCACCATCATTGGGATTAACAGATATGTATATTTAAGTGTTATGCTTATATGAAAATATTTTCAAAATTTAAAATTGTCATACAAAGTAGTAATTATGTATCTGACAAATATTTTCTTGGTTCTTTGCAAATTTAAGTGTTATGTCAAGGAATTTTAAATTAAAAAACTGGAGAAACTACATCCTAAATATTAAAAAATAAATGAATGCTTTTTAAAAATGATAGTATATCTATCTATATGCTAAAATGAAAAGTGAAAGAAAGTGAAAGTTGCTCAGTTGTGTGTGACTCTTTGCAACCCCATGGACTATGCAGTCCTTGGAATTCTCCAGGCCAGAATACTGGAGTGGGTAGCCTTTCCCTTCTCCAGAGGATCTTCCTAACCAGGGATTGAACCCAGATCTCCCACATTGCAGGCAGATTCTTTACCAGCTGAGCCACAAGGGAAGCCCAAGAATACTGGAGTGGGAAGCTTATCCCTCCTCCAGCAGATCTTCCCATCCCAGGAATTGAGCCAGGGTTTCCTGCATTGCAGGCGGATTCTTTACCAACTGAGCTATGAGGGAAGCCCATATGCTAGAATAGTATGCAGCTATTAAAAATAACACTCAAAATTATAAAACATGGAATAAAGTTTGTATAATGGAAAGTTCAAAAAGCAGAATAAGACTAAATATACCAAATGTTCTCAACTATAATATATATATCCCCCCCCCCCCCCCCCCAGAATAAAACACTTTCACACGTTATTTTGAGCTAACGGCAATCAAAATCCCAGCAGATTCAAGAAAAGCTCTTTTCCTCCCCCTCAACTGCCTAAATTTATACCGGAAAGGGGGTTGATACTAGGAAGGGAGCAATTACCAGAGGCACTTTTTACCTAAGACACTTATCTACATAACTGCACAGCTTTTGTTTTCTCTGCTTCCTACAATGGGGCATTCCTTGCCTTTGCATCCCCAGGCCCCTACCCCTTTCCTTCTCTCAGGATGTTCGGCTGCATTTTTATTTTTTATAATTTTATTTCTTTTTGGCTGCGCTGCATCTTTGATGTTTTGTGCAGGTTTTCTCTAGTTGCTGCGAGCAGGGACTCCTCTTTGATGCGGTGTGCAGGCTTTTCATTGCAGAGCATTGGCTCTAGGTGCACGGCCTTCAGTAGTTGCAGCTCATGGGCTCTAGAGTGGAAGCTCAGTAGTTGTGGCGCAGGGGCTCTGATGCTCTGAAGTATGTGGAATCTTCCTGGACCAGAGGTGGAACCCATGTCCCCTGCATTGGCAGGTAGACTCTTAACCACTGTGCTACCAGGAAAGTCCTGGCTGCATTTTTATATTTGGCTGAGTCTTTATATCTTTATGATGATCCTGTACATATGTAATTTTTTTTCTCTTGTTAACCTGTCTCTTGTCAATTTGATTAGAAGGACAGCCAAAGAACCTAGAAAGGCAGAAGGAAAAAGGCGGAACCTAGAAAGGCCCTTCATAAGGAATACAGAGAATTGAAAGATATAGGTTCAAATGCCTGATATGACACTAATCAGCTATTTCTTGGACTAGTTTTCTCTTAAACATCAATTTCCTCACTTATAAAGTGAAGATAATAGTATCATACTCAAAGAATGACTCTGATAATTATGAGTTTAGTCAACACAGCATCAGTTCAGTTCAGTTCAGTTCAGTTCAGTCGCTCAGTTGTGTCGACTCTTTGCGACCCCATGAATCGAAGCACACCAGGCCTCTGTGTCCATCACCAACTCCTGGAGTTCACCCAAACTCATGTGCATTGAGTTGGTGATGCCATCCAGCCATCTCATCCTCTGTTGTCCCCTTTTCCTCCTGCTCCCAATCCCTCCAAGCATCAGGGTCTTTTCCAATGAGTCAACTCTTTGCATGAGGTGGCCAAAGTATTGGAGTTTCAGCCTCAGCACCAGACCTTCCAATGAACACCCAGGACTGGTCTCCTTCAGAATGGACTGGTTGGATCTCCTTGCAGTCCAAGGGACTCTCAAGAGTCTTCTCCAACACCACAGTTCAAAAGCATCAATTCTTCGGCGCTCAGCTTTCTTGACAGTGCAACTCTCACATCCGTACATGACCACCGGAAAAACCATAGCCTTGACTAGACGGACCTTTGTTGGCAAAGTAATATCTCTGCTTTTCAATGTGATATCTAGGTTGGTCATAACTTTTCTTCCAAGGAGTAAGCGTCTTTTAATTTCATGGCTGCAATCACCATCTGCAGTGATTTTGGAGCCCAGAAAAATAAAGTCAGCCACTGTTTCCACTGTTTCCCCATCTATTTCCCATGAAGTGATGGGACCGGATGCTATGATCTTAGTTTTCTTAATGTTGAGCTTTAAGCCAACTTTTCGCTCTCCTCTTTCACTTTCATCAAGAGGCTTTTTAGTTCCTCTGCACTTTCTGCCATAAGGGTGGTATCATCTGCATATCTGAGGTTATTGATATTTCTCCCAGCAATCTTGATTCCAGCTTGTGCTTCTTCCCCTTAACATATTAAATGCTTGATAAATACATTTCAAAAATATAAAAATGTGATGGTTTGAGAATTCATATTTCAAGTAAAATGCAAAATCTCACTGTTAGGGAACCACTGACCGAAAATGCCCATCTTGGCGAGGCAGGACAATAAATGATTGCATGAATTATCTCACAATAGGAGGTCCCAAAAAGGAACATAGAACTGACAAGCTACCTACTGTCAACTGAAATAACTCTGGAGGGGCCAACAGGAGGAAGGACAGTATGTCTTGCCAGCCTCCCAGAAACCCTCATGCTGGAAACCATCTTGACTGAAAGATGTGTGCACCACCAGGAAGAGCTTTGAATCAGACCAAGTATGGGCACAAGCAAGATGACTGGCCAGAGACAACCTGGAAAGCTAACCCAATTATCATGAAACTTGAGGCTGCAAGCCAGCTGGTAGAGTAGTTCTGGGTTTCCGTACCCTGTGGCTCTCAGCCCGGGCACCCCTTTCCAATAAAGTCTTTTGTTATCAGTACAGGTGTCTCCTTGGCCACGTTAACAATTCACTTCCAAGTGTTAGACCAGAGCCTGCTCTCAGACCCTTGAAGGGGTTCCCTTCTGGTAACATCACACGAAGACCTAATTCAAAATGAGTGGAAAATGTTATCTTCTCTTTCACTCTGCTCACTGTTATCTGCAATCCAGCTCAAACTGGAGAAAAATGACTCTAAAATTAATGTAAAAGGTAAACCAAATTGTTAACTTCCTTCCTTGGGACATCTGCCTGCCTAAAATCCTCCCTAATGCTGGAAACAAATTTTCAGTCTTTGCTGCAAAAATCTATATTCCTAAAGCTGAATGTAAATGTTAAAGAGGAATCCTCAAGTTCTCTTTTGTTTAATCTGATGCTACATGAAAGTGATTAAAGCAGTTTCCCACTGCTGCTGAGGGCTTAGAAACCATGTTGTTCTGACTCAATTTAACAGGAAATCATCAACGGACTATTGATTGAGAATGGGCTTGCCTGGTGGCTCAGACAGTAAGAATTCACCTGCCAATGCAAGACACTCAAGAGATGTGGCTTTGATCCTTGGGTCGGAAAGATCCCTTGGAGAAGAGATCTACTACTCCAGTATTCTTGCCTGGATCTACTACTCCAGTATTCTTGCCTGGAAAATTCATGGACAGAGGAGCCTGGTGGGCTACAGTGTATGGGTTTGCAAAGAGTTGGACACAACTGAGTGACTAAGCACAACACAACAATATACTGGGAACAGGAAGCACTTTTAACAGAATAAATATCTAAATTTATTTTAGCCAAAGATTCACTTTGGCCAAGGAGTCAACGTAATCTTGTTGACTACAGATTTTGAAGACAAAGGATAAAAATTTCCTTTCACAAAAGGAATCTAAAACTACCTTATTTGCTACAGATTTTTTTCCCAAAAGGATGAGGTTAGATTTTGATGTGTGTGGCAGGCAGGGGAACTGTGACTCTCAGTCGCATCCAAGCTACCTACTTCTAGCTATACCCTTTATTCAGCCAGCCCTGGACTGAGGTAAACTTCCTTATTTTCACATTTTTAAAAGAATAAACAATTTCAAATTACTTCTCTAAGCAGCTCCATAGGAATGGAAACATGGTATACTGTGTATTAGGGCTTCCCAGGAGGCACTAGTGGTAAAGAACCCTCCTGCCAATGCAGGAGACTCGAGACGTAGGTTCGATCCCTGCGTCAGAAAGAGCCTCTGCAGCAGGAAATGGCAACCCACCCCAGTATTCATGCCTGAAAAATTCAAGAGGAGCCTGGTGGGCTACAGTCCGTGTGGTCATGAAGAGTTGGACATGGCTGAGCACATGGAGCGTACTGTGTATTGGCAACTAAAGCATTGATTTCTAAAGAAACACAACTGCAGTTGTCTCTACTTTCAAGACTAAAAATCTAGGTTTTGAGAATAAATAAATTATGAAATAGTTACAGTACACAATGTATCTTATTCTTATCAAAGGCTATATCAAGTTTTCTTTTAGATGGAAACTTCAGTCCTGAATTTAAATATTTATTTGTAAATCTTACTTATTGGTGATAGAGTTTTAGAATCAGAGGGGCGTATTTAACCCCATCCTTCTCTTTTGGATAAAAAAGTGACAGAGATACATAAATATACATTATTTTAGTAGCAATAAATTAA
Source organism: Cephalophus harveyi (assembly GCA_006410635.1). Lineage (NCBI taxonomy): Eukaryota > Metazoa > Chordata > Mammalia > Artiodactyla > Bovidae > Cephalophus > Cephalophus harveyi. The sequence goes on from SJYT01045122.1 coordinate 485,431, forward strand.
AATAATTATATAGTATTTTGATATATATGCTCTTGTTTCATCAAATAATTCTGTCAGATGATAAAAGCATTCTTTTCCCCATTTTTCAAGTGAGAAAGCTGGAAAAGAATCAAAGGTGATAAATGACTTTCCTACAGTCACTGAACTAGTAAGTACCAGAGTCATTGTTTGAACATAGGCCTCTTCACTCTAGATCCAGTGTTGTCTGTAGTATAGAAAATCATCTTTCTTTGCCATATTTTCTGTTAAGCTAGATTTTCTTATGGTACATGTGAGGATTAAGGACTGAAATTCACTATAGTCAATTATTGCACACAGATTTCCAAAACCATTCCTTCTATTCAAATATCTTATCCCAAAGTGACCTTAAAGAACAGCTTCTGTCTTTAACATGGCCAAAATGACTCACCAGGAAACTGTGTCTATATTTCCCACTAAAGAATCCAGTTAGGTAATCTTTTCCCTTGCTCTGTTAATAAGTTTAATACATTTAGAGGTGAAGTTATGATTAACCTAGATAGCATATTCAAAAGCAGAGACATTACTTTGCTGACTAAGGTCCATCTAGTCAAGGCTGTGGCTTTTCCAGTGGTCATGTATGGATGTGAGCGTTGGACTATAAAGAAGGCTGAGCGCCAAAGAATTGATGCTTTTGAACTGTGGTATTGGAGAAGACTCTTGAGAGTCCCTTGGACTGCAAGGAGATCCAACCAGTCCATTCGGAAGGAGATCAGCCCTGGGATTTCTTTGGAAGGACGGATGCTAAAGCTGAAACTCCAGTTACTTTGGCCACCTCATGCGAGGAGTTGACTCACTGGAAAAGACTTTGATGCTGGGAGGGATTGGGGGCAGGAGGAGAAGGGGACGACAGAGGATGAGATGGCTGGATGGCATCCCTGACCCGATGGACATGAGTTTGAGTGAACTCTGGGAGTTGGTGATGGACAGGGAGGCCTGGCGTGCTGCAATTCATGGGTCGCAAAGAGTCGGACACGACTGAGCGACTGAACTGGACTGAAAAGAAACAAATGCTTTGCCTGTATAACAGAGTATAGATGGGACCATAATTTTGTAAGCAGCTATGTAGAATAGGCTTCCCAGTGGCTCAGATGGTAAAAAATCTGCCTGTAATGGGGAGACTTAGGGGTTTGACCCCTGGGTCGGAAGTTCCCGTGGAGAAAAGAATGGCAACCCACTCTAGTATTCTTGCCTGGAGAATTCCACGGATAGAGGAGCTTGGCAGGCTACAGTCCATGGGGTTACCAAGAGTCGGACACAACTAAGCAAGTAACACGCACACACACAGAATGGTTAGAAGAGGAGTGACCCAACAGTACATAGATCTACAGGGACAAGCCTTGGTTTAGTCACTTAACATGTTGCGCTTCATCTGAAAAACAGAGTAATGATCTATAGCATTTCTGCAAGGATTACATAAAAATGTATGTGATACTAATCTGTAAGCCCTCAAGTACTATGCATAAATGTAAAGAGACAGAGTTACTGATTTGCTCATTGTATTTCCTAATGCAGATACTAATCACAATTCAATCAACATGAATAGTTAAAACATATTTTAAGCTATAGAAGTGTTATTGAAAATTGTACATAAAACAAAGAAAGCAAATTTTGAATAATCTAAATAATTACTATCACTTAATATTTGTAAGTTAAAATTTTTGCATTAAGAATAACTATAAAATGCTGATTTACTTTTGATAAGTCATATATATAATCAGTGTTGCTTCCTTATCATCTGAAGTATGTTTACAAATTACCATCCCCCTTTTGAATA
>SJYT01045129.1:0-44704 GCA_006410635.1 Cephalophus harveyi
GCAAAGAGTTGGACACGACTGAGCAACTGAACTGAACTGAAAGCCTTAATGAAAATGCAGATGAAACAGATGGACATTTCTTTCTTACTACGTCTTGGTTCCATTGTTCTCTAAAGGAGATGTCTTTCTTTTCAGTCAACAATGGGGGTAGTTCTTCAACTTCCCCTTGAATCACTCTTTTATTTATTTATTCATTTATTTTACTTTATTTTACTTTACAATACAGTATTGGTTTTGCCATACATTGACCTGAATCCACCATGGGTGTGTACTCTTTAGATGCTGCTGTGGGGCATAGCAACTGACATGCCCCACTAATGCCTCAAGATAAGCTTTAATCCAACTCTACAAATCCCAGGCTGCATAAACTGGTCTACTAAAGTGTGCAAAACATTGGTTCAACTCTTTCAAGAAACATCTAAACCAATAGTTCTTTAAGCAGGAGCCTGCTGTAATTCACTGGAAGTCTATTATGTGCTTGAATGAGCCCTGGAACAATACTGCTCTACTTTGTTCAGAGAGTTATGCATGATTGCATAGATAAGAACAAGTATCAGCAATAGCCTCTGCATAAAGTGTTATTGTCTTATTAACCCATCTACTGGGCATACACAGGGCATGAGATTCAGCCCAGCATGTTTATGGAGGAAGGATATGAACTTTGTAAAAATGAGTTGGTATACAGTCAGAATCTGGCCAGAAAAGGACTTCCATTGAAAATCGCATGTATTTGGGTCTAATGAAAACATTCAAAGTTTTTGAATAGGTGGAAAACACCTGCCTTTTCCTCTACTTTCCTGTAATGCTGGATGTTTTTTGGCTTAACTGTTGGTTTCTAGAAATAGATACTCTGCATGCTATAAAAGGGTTCCCTTAAGTTGGTTTGATGTATAGTGACAGACATCAAGAATGCAAACTATAACCTGGTATTTGAAGGCCTGCATAATATTACCACAAATCCCCTTTTCAGCCTTGTTTCCACTGTTCTCTTCCTGAATCCTACTCTCCACCTAAATTGGTCTCTTCTAAATCCTTTTAACTCAAGTTTTATTTATTCCGTTCTCTCTCTCTTATTGTCCTGATCTTGTTTCTCCATTTCTTAAAATCCTGTGTTTTTAAGGACAACTCAATGTCATTTCTTTCTTAAAGCTTTATTGTGGTCTCTGTAGAAAATTTTTGGGTGCAAATTGGTGGTAGTTTTATCTTGGTTTTGTCTTTCCCTTTTAATGCATTCTTATCAGGAATGCATTTAATGCATTCTTCTTTCCTGTCTTCTTTTCTTTTTTCCCTCATAATACCTACCACAGGAATAGCGCGTCTCCAACTATTATAATAGGAAAAAGACAGACTGAAAGTTTGTGACTTTTCTTGAAATTATCCCTGAAGTCTCAGGGCAAATAACTAAAAGAAAATCTGGAGAGAGAGAGGCACCTGCAGGGACATATGAGATGGAATCACTTGCTTACCTAGAGCGTATGCTGCTGCTGCTGCTGCTAAGTCACTTCAGTCGTGTCCAACTCTGTGCCACCCCTTAGACATAAGCCCACCAGGCTCCCCCATCCTTGGGATTCTCCAGGCAAGAACACTGGAGTGGGTTGCCATTTCCTTCTCCAGTGCATGAAAGTGAAAAGTGAAAGGGAAGTTGCTCAGTCATGTCCGACTCTTAGCGACCCCATGGGCTGCAGCCTACCAGACTCCTCTGTCCATGGGTTTTTCCAGGCAAGAGTACTGGAGTGGGGTGCCATTGCCTTCTCCGACCTAGAGCATATGGTCTTTACATTTCTGCAAAGCTCATTACCTCTCCTTCTTGCAACACTCAGTCAATATTTCTGAAACTTTAGAGATAATCAACATAAGTTTATAGGGTTTGTGGTCTTGTACCTATAAATTTTATTTATTATTATTAATAATACACGTGAAGGAAATTTTCTTAATTTCTCTGTTTTCCCTGTAACATATGAAACATGAAGCTTTGGATCTCCCCAGAGTCAGAAACTGTTACCTGGTCAAGTAAGTTGAAGATGTCCTTTTGATTTGGCCTCATCTTTTCTTCACTCCTTTTTACTTATACATACTAGCATTCCTCAACATATCATTCTTCTTCAAGATAAAGTTAAAAGAAAATGAGTATGAGACACACCAAAGAAAAGAAATGATGGCTCAACTTCAGTGAAGGTGGGAAGTAGATAGTGCAGTTTTTCAGCATTCTAGTCTCAACTCCTTTTCTCTCAGCCAGTTCTAAGAACTGAGGCATTTCACTTCTTTCAACATTGGATAAATTGAGACTAGTTGATGAATTGGAGGATGTCAAGTGTGGGAATCTGGGAGTCTGTCAACCAGTCAGTGGTGTATATGGGGATGATTCACCTGAGGAGTAGTTCACAAGATGCAGGCATTTGTATATAGCCCTCCACCAGCTTCTCACAAGGAAGACTGTGGTAGATCCTAAGAAATCTTCCCTCATGAAACTGACTGGGGGACAGCAAGAGTAGCTACTGTGGTTGAGGCATAGAACTCCCCTGAACCCTTCTTCTCATCTCCTAGATGGAAAGTTCTTAATCTGAGGGATGTCAGTTCAGTTCAGTCGCTCAGTCGTGTCCAATTCTTTGCCACCCCATGAATTGCAGCACACCAGGCCTCCCTGTCCATTATCAACTCCTGGAGTTCACTCAAACTCACATCCATCAAGTCAGTGATGCCATCCAGCCATCTCATCCTCTGTCGTCCCCTTCTCCTCCTGCCCCCAATCCCTCCCAGCATCAGAGTCTTTTCCAATGAGTCAACTCTTCGCATGAGGTAGCCAAAGTATTGGAGTTTCAGTTTTAGCATCATTCCTTCCAAAGAACACCCAGGACTGATCTCCTTCAGAATGGACTGGTTGGATCTCCTTGCAGTCCAAGGGACTCTGAAGAGTCTTCTCCAACACCACAGTTCAAAAGCATCAATTCTTCAGCGTTCAGCCTTCTTCACAGTCCAACTCTCACATCCATACATGACCACAGGAAAAACCATAACCTTGACTAGACGGACCTTTGTTGGCAAAGTAATATCTCTGCTTTTGAATATGCTATCTAGGTTGGTCATAACTTTCCTTCCAAGGAGTAAGTGTCTTTTAATTTCATGGCTGCAGTCACCATCTGCAGTGATTTTGGAGCCCCAAACAGTAAAGTCTGACACTGTTTCCACTGTTTCCCCATCTCTTTGCCATGAAGTGATGGGACCAGATGCCATGATCTTCGTTTTCTGAATGTTGAGCTTTAAGCCAATGTTTTCCTCTCCTCTTTCACTTTCATCAAGAGGCTTTTTAGTTCCTCTTCACTTTCTGCCATAAGGGTGGTGTCATCTGCATATCTGAGGTTATTGATATTTCTCTGGCAATCTTGATTCCAGCTTGTGGGGCATAGAAGACAGAAACTGTCATCCTTAGGGTACTGGAAAATGGAATTAAAAAAAAAAATCTATTCGCAGAAGTTGTCTTTTGTTGTTTAGTTGCTAGGTCACTTCTGACTCTTTTGTGACCAGGACTGGACTGAACCTGAACTATAGTCCCCCATGCTCCTCTGTCCATGGGACTTGCTAGGCAAGATAGTGGAGCAGTTTGCCATTTCCTTTTCCGGGGATCTTCCCAACCCAGGGATCGAACTTGTGGCTCCTGTTGCATTCCCTGTTTTTGCAGGGGGTTCTTTACTGCTGAGCCCCAGAAGAGAGGCAGGAATATATGCAGGAGGAACTACAAGAATAGGCAGAGCTGGAGCCCTGGACAGGCTCCACCATAACACTAGGAACACAGTTCTTTCCCAAGACTGAAGACCAGCCACTCAGGACTTTCCCCTGCTCTTCTCTATTAGGCTGAGGAGCATCAACAGGAAGCAGCAGTGAGGTCCCTCCAGGGGAGCTAGAAAAGAGATTCTCACTGAAGCATATCATGAGGGAAAGGTCTAAACCTGAATTCAGAGAGACATTAATCAAAACCCTGGAAAGCCAGCCCCTACTCTACTCAAAACATCTCTAGGGGTCTTGAAGCCTGTTGTATTCTGGGGGTAATCACCACAATAACAAACCAGAAACCCAGTCTAACTCCACTCCAAGAGCTAACAAAATACCCAATGCTAAAGGCATAGCAGAAGAAAAGGAATGATCCTTTCTGAGCATAAAAACTGCTTAGGCTTCACTTGTGGCTCAGATGGTAAAGGGTCTGCCTACAATGCGGGAGATCCAGGTTCAACCCCTGGGTCAGGAAGATCTTCTGGAGAAGGAAATGGCAACCCATTCCAGTACTCTTGCCTGGAAAATCCCATGGATGGAGGAGCCCGGTAGGCTACCGTCCATGGGGTTGCAAAGAGTCTGACACAACTGAGCGACTTCACTTCACTTCACTTCAGTGTAAACTTTCTGACACAGTGTCTGACCTGCAACAACAACAACAGCAAACTGTAAGGCAGGCCCTCAAGGATATGGTCTCTGCCCCACAGCTGTTGAGACTGTTACTCAGCATGCTCAGAAGAGCCCAGTGTACCTCTCTTTTTCACCCAGGATGCCATACATAATACCTCACTGCATCATGTTTCCTCTCAGAACCCAAATGTGGGTAAATTTTCTAAGTCATGAGTCTGATCCTCAGTATGCCTTCTGAAACACCCCAGGTGGAAGAGGGGTCTACAGAGTACCCCACCCTTTGGAGGCTGTAAAGTTTTTAATACGTCAGTGGGAAAAAAAGAAAGAAAGAAAGTGAAGTCTCTCAGTCCTGTCCAACTCTTTGTGACTCCATGGACTATAACCGGCCAGGCTCCTCCATCCATGGAATTTTCCAGGCAAGGATAAAGAGCAGGTTGCCATTTCCATCTCCAGGGGATCTTCCCAACCCAGGGATCGAACCAGGGTCTCCCATACTGCAGATAGACTCTTTACTCTCTGAGCCACCAGGGAAGCCTGATACAGTCAGTAGGTATCTTTAATGTGTGTAGTATTCATATTTTAATTCAAAAATATATTACATATGTTTTACACATAAATGCTAAACCAAAATTTTGGAACATATGAAAAACTAGAGAGTTCCATGGAACAGAGTCTGAAAACCACAGAGCTGTAGCATTTCTATTATTTCCAATTCTCACATTCTAGAATTCTAAGAGATCAGATAGATAGAGGTATATAGGTTTTCTCAACAAATGTTTGTATTACAGCCAAATTTGGTAGAATGATTCCAAAAAGCAAAAGGAACTCAAAGTAATCCAACTGCAAGGTATATGAACACTTAGCCCCCTTGATATTCTGAGTCTGAGTTTATGAAACAAACCAAGGAGTAAGCCTTTGTGGCTGCATTCTCAATTAGTGTTTGCTGCAGTTGCTGTTTAAGGTTTTGAAGTTGCCTTTTTTCTGTGGAGCCTGAGAACATTGAAGGTGAAGGTGAAGGTGAAGTCGCTCAGTCGTGTCCGACTCTTTGCGACCCTGTGGACTGTAGCCTACTAGGCTTCTCCATCCATGGGATTCTCCAGGCAAGAATACTGGAGTGGGTTACCATTTCCTTCTCCAGGGGATCTTTCCGACCCAGGGATCGAACCCAGGTCTCCCGCATTGCAGGCAAATGCTTTAACCTCTGAGCTACAAATAAGGTAGAAAGTTCTGCTTGTTAGAAGTAGATAAAGAGATTACATGCTTATCTCTATGGTATTCAGCACTCTGCAAGTTGGGGAATTGAATACATCCCCCTTTCAAACAAGCAGTGTGCTCTACTTGTCTGCTCACTTTATTCTGTTCTCAAAGGTAAGGTAAGGTAAGGTAAAGTCGCTCAGTCGTGTCCGACTCTTTGCAACCTCTGAGCCACCAGGGAAGCCCTCTGTTCTCAAAAGACTTTCTAAAAAACATAATGGTTGCTCAGATTAGAATTTTACTGAATCTTGGAGAGTAGATTGTAATCAAGCAAGTCCTTCTTTGATATTAACAAAGAGGGCAAGGAGAGCAACAAAATCCATGGAAAGAAAAATTGTTCAATCTTCCATTATGACTATAATGATAAAGTTAGATGGCAATTAATAAACAACGCTTGAGGAAATTTTCTGTGTTCATTTAGATTATTTTCTTCGAACTAACCATGCAGTGATTCACACAAAATCCATGGAAAGAAAAATTGTTCAATCTTCCATTATGACTATAATGATAAAGTTAGATGGCAATTAATAAACAACGCTTGAGGAAATTTTCTGTGTTCATTTAGATTATTTTCTTCGAACTAACCATGCAGTGATTCACTATGAAAGAGTGACATGTTTCTCTCATGAATAATTAAACCTCAAACATGCTGACTGAGAAAAACTCTCTTAATGATTCTAGCATGTATTTAATTGTGTACACCTAAAGTTTTTCTCTTAAAAATTTGATTGACAAGTTTCTTGTCTTGTGGAATCAAATGACACCTTTTCTGGAAAAATTCTCCTAATTAGTTCACCATATTGTTGTTTTTTTTTTTAACCTATTTGTATAGAATGTAGAAACTGGATGGGCCTTTAAATGGGACTTTGTACCTCCTATTTTCAAGTTTACAAGACTTGATGTTCTGGTTGTTCATAGTTACATAACAAATTGCCTCAAAACTCAGTGGATTTAAATAACTATAATAATTTTGATCAGAAATCAGGAAAGTTCTAGAAAGAGTAACAGTACTTACTTGATATTTCTCTTGTGCTGCCAGTGGTTAGCTACCTAAGCCTACCATCAACTGAAAGCTTTGGGCTGACATATTCAAGATGACTTCCTCCCATAGCTGGCAGTGAATGACTGGCTGCTGGTTAGAACATTTACATATGACTGCTCTATGGGTAATGAGCATATCACAGCATGGAAGTTTGGTTCCCAGAGAGGTGGTCCCAAGGGGAAGAATCTAGAAAACAAAATGATTCACTCAATGTTTTCTGGAACATTGTGTTCCTGGCAAAGGAGAAAAACAGTAAAATGGTATATCAGGATCTGAGTTCAGATACCATGTAACACTCATTTACCTCAGACCCTTGAAGACAAAGGTACTGATGCTTCCTTGTACTTGATTTTGATTAACCAATATTCTAAGTGAGGGTTAATTTTTAATGTATAGTGAACTTGGAATATGAACTAGGCAGAATAAACCAACTGCCTTACATGTATAGAACCTAGTTTGGAAGGAGGGGGAAGACCATATAAGATTTTTTATACTAAAATCATCTATTTTATAGTCAATGTATTTCTGTTGGATCTAGTTATTACTAGGAATGATATTTTGTCCTAATAATTAATAGTTTAAAACATTGTCCTTCATTCAGGGTCAACTAAGCAAAGCATCAAATCCAGTGCAAAATGAAAATGTAGATTGTGTTTTAAAAAGCAAGTAAAAGTGCCATTAAGGGCACTAAAATATAAAGACTAGTTTTCCCTTCCTTTTGTGATCTCTCTTACCTTGTCATATCTTGATATTTTAGAATCTATGTAAAGAAAAATTAAAATTTTAAATTATTGGCATGACTTTACCTTTTATCTTTTGGCAACTCACTCCAGTATTCTTGCCTGGAGAACTCCATGGACAGAGGAGCCTTGCAGGCTACCATCCATAGTGCTCCAAAGAGTTGGACATTACCGAAGCAACTTAGCATGCATGCACACACTTTTCATCTTTATATTGGGCAATCAGTTCAGTTCAGTTCAGTTCAGTCGCTCAGTCGTGTCCGACTCTTTGCGACCCCATGAATCGCAGCACGCCAGGCCTACCTGTCCATCACCATCTCCCGGAGTTCACTCAGACTCACGTCCATCGAGTCCGTGATGCCATCCAGCCATCTCATCCTCTGTCATCCCCTTCTCCTCCTGTCCCCAATCCCTCCCAGCATCAGAGTCTTTTCCAATGAGTCAACTCTTCAGCAGTCAAAGGCTTTGGCATAGTCAATAAAGCAGAAATAGATGTTTTCCTGGAACTCTCTTGCTTTTTCCATGATCCAGCGGATGTTGGCAATTTGATCTCTGCTTCCTCTGCCTTTTCTAAAACTAGCTTGAACATCAGGAAGTTCACGGTTCACATATTGCTGAAGCCTGGCTTGGAGAATTTTGAGCATTACTCTACTAGCATGTGAGATGAGTGCAATTATGTGGTAGTTTGAGCATCCTTTGGCATTGCCTTTCTTTGGGATTGGAATGAAAACGGACCTTTTCCAGTCCTGTAGCCACTGCTGAGTTTTCCAAATTTGCTGGCATATTGAGTGCAGCACTTCCACAGCATCATCTTTCAGGATTTGAAATAGCTCAACTGGAAATACTAGTTACTAAGGAAAACATAGGCATATTTCATTCATAGGTGAACTCACCAAAATTACACTGTTCATATTTTCTAATTCACTTATGCATATGTTTTTCATTCTTAACAGAAGAATAGAAACACTGCACAAAACTAACAATTGATTTTACTTTGCTTCCCTGGTGGCTCAGAGGTTAAAGCATCTGCTTCCAATATGGGAGACCCGGGTTCGATCCCTAGGTCGGGAAGATCCCCTGGAGAAGGAAATGGTAACCCACTCCAGTATTCTTGGCTGGAGAATCCCATGGACGGAGAAGCCTGGTTGGCTATAGTCCACGGGGTCACAAAGAGTCAGACACGACTGAGCGACTTCACTTCACTTCATGCATGTTGTACTAGCATATTTAACTTAGAGTAAGTAATGGGGAAGAATCAGAAGAATAAACTATGGGCTTCCCTATGTTTCCATCTCCTTCTGTGTCACCATTTTTACATATGTAGTTGGCTGGCACAGAAGAAAATATATGATAGGAATCCTTAGCTGTTTAGTTTCTTAGAATGATGTTGTCTTTTTATCTTCAAAGCATGTTTTGGTTTGAATGGAAAATGTAGTCTCACAGAGCTATTAGCACCCCACTTACTCCATTATAAAAGGAACAGGCCTATCTTGTACTACCTTCAAGTCTCCCTGAGTTTCCACATATCATGGATCCATCAGAATTTTGTGTTTATGGGGCACTGGCACCACTACACGCAGGCAGGATGGCAAGGAAGGGCAGCAAATGTGCATTTTGGGTGTATTTCCTCTCTTGTGTCATCTTCTCATTGTCCCATCAGACTTCATTGACAAAACACAGGTGCAAAGCTAAAATCAGTTGCAATTCCAAGACAGAAACAACAAAGCTTTAAATCAAGAGTGAGGCCTTTCTCAGCATGCCTGCCTAGTTTGCATACTCATAAAGTCACCTCTGTCTACACTTTACTCTTGATTTCTGGAACAACTCTAACTCAAGAGTGGATGGTGGTGGGCACAGAAGAGATGAAACAACCTGACCCCAAGTGTAGGTGGTCTCATGTTAGGAATTTTAAATAATGTGGACTCATACGTGCACTACTAGAGATAATTTCTCCAGGCCAGAATACTGGAGTGGGAAGCCTTTCCCTTCTCCAGGGGATCTTCCCAGGCCAGGGATTGAACCCAGGTCTCCCGCATTGCAGCTGGATTCTTTACTATCAGGGAAGCCCAGAGATAATTCCATATTCATCTAAACATGATTTTGGTGAAAATGTCTTATCCTGGAAAAGAATAAACAGATAGAAAGAGCTACTTGAAAAATACACTGTGCATAAACAGATGTTGCCTAAGTGGGAGGCAAAAAATTCATCATAGAAGGATATCAGATGGTTTCTAAGTCATAAAATCTAATTTAGATGATGTTTAAAACATTTTAATTTTTTCCTCCCGTTTATTAAATTCCTGGTTCCTAAAAAATAAGAACCATGTGCCATACATCCTGACTCCCAGAGCTCCTGCTATCTTAGATATGAATAGGTTTACTTAGAAGTTTCACTCCTTGAATGAGGGAATGTGGCAGGAACTGTCTCAACAGATCGTTCCAGCTTACTTTGGGCATCTCTGACCCATGATTCTGAAGACAGATAGTAACCCAGAAATGGATTTGTACCTTTTACACCTCATTAGCTTACGTTCTCCCTGCCTGTCTGGCAGGGCAAAGATTTATGATTCAGGAGTTCTCTGCCTCACTGCTTATCTTTCCCACCTGGGGTTTGAATATTTGTTTTCAGCTTCCACTTTGACCATTGAATTTGACTCAGTGAAGCATGTATAACAATGACTCTTAGTACTACAGTTGTAAATATATTGCTCTGTTGATGTATTATCTTTTAAGGGGGCAAAGTGGACATACAAAAATTAAATTGCATCACACAACCCATTCGATGAAGTTGGGAATTTTCTGTTCTTCAGAGATATATCAGTGCATATTGGAGAATTTATCTTGTCTGTCAAGTCAAAGCTGATGAAATGCAGGTGCCTAGATGGATAATGGAGTAGGCTTTAAATTTCAAACGTTCGGGCAGTTTTCACATATTTCATTTCAGGGGAAGTCAGTTTTCTTAGTTTATTGAAAAGGATAAACTATTCTAAATAACTTTACTTCTTAAATTTTTACATGAAATTTGAGATAGGAGAATTTGTGTCAGATCTTTATATGAAATATTTATTAAATGCAGTAAAATTCTTTGTTGAATTTGCAGTAGTTGAACAGCCAGCAGAGCTTGACCTTGCTTATTGCCAGGCACATCCTTTTAAGCTACAGTGTAATGACCAGGGAAAGGGTATGTGAAGTTCGAGATGATGTTTGAGACAGAGTTGTAATCCTGTGTCAATCTTTCAGAGCCTCAGTGGCATTGTCTGTAAAATACTCACCATAATTTATATCATGGTTGTAAAGGTTGAAGACAGATTGCTGGGCACAGAGGACTGAGAGAGATAGAGGCTCTGACTTCTAAACTCAGCTGTCCTTGTGGACTCAGTGTGGTCTGTGCAGAAACACATTTGGTCCTCACAACCTTCCTGTGAGTTTGGCTCAAAGTGTTTGGCCGCTCTTTCCAAAGGAGACTAAAGTACAGAGAAATTTAGTAAATTTCCTAAGTTCACACAAATAGGAAATAATGAGATTGAGTCTGAAGGACCGATTGTTTGCTTCCAACATTGGTAATTATGCCTTTGATCTTAGAAAGAATTAAATGCTAACTTTTGTTTTCAAATCTTCAGAAATAATTTTGTACTGATTCCAAGGAAATAGCAGTTGTGCATTTCATGGGCAGTTTTAGTCATTTCCCTCAATAAAACATGACCATAACATCATTTATTTGTTGAAAAACCACAAGTGGGAGGTCAAGATAATGCAAGAAATTAGGATCGCAAATACAGAAGAATACTAATTATAAGTAAATCGCTAGTTATTTATCTATACACATTTAAGAGTCAGTATAATCTCAAGAAGACAATTTTTGGTTTGTTCATAGATGTGGTGACATTTTAAATTGGCTTTCTCACTTGTAAAAACAACCTTGAAAATAAGCAAATAATATTCCAAAGTAAATTGATCAATCTTAAGCCATTTATTCACACAGGTGGAAACTCCTTTGAAAATCACATAAAAATGAATGTTGGCTGTTTGTTTAGAACTGAAGTTAAATGGTTAGAAAGGACTCAGTGTGTATACATTTTAAATTTCAACGAACAGTGGCAATATGTCATTTACTTTAAACAAATGCCATGTATCATGACATAAGACATGGTTTGCCTAACAGACTAAAATCAAAACCTCCAGGAGACTTTTTAATAAGTATTTTCATGAGAGTAAAAACATTTACTCATATTTTGGCATATTTATTTTAGCATAGAAATATAGTGGGCTGTAAGAGAAGCTTTAGAAACAAGAAAACTCACTTGAATCCTACTGCTTTTATCTATCACTGTCAATGGTAGGTCATACGTTTAGCAAATTAATAAACATTTGTTGAGCCACAGGTGTGCCAGACTCTACACCAGAAATAGACTAATCAATGTGAACCAAGTGAACACAGTCTTAGTGAGCTCTTGATGGGGGCGGGGCGTGATAGTGGGAACAACTCAGATGCAGGCAGTGAGTGAATGCATTGCATGTGAAGAATTTAAAAACAAGAATAAAAGGGAATAAAGTTGGTCTGCTTTTATCATTATATTGTAGAAATTCTAAACAATGTCAGTCTTAACATAGCCCTCCCTTTGGGGGCAGACTTATCTCTGTACTATTGCCTTCTTTTTATGAAAGAATATTAATAGCTTTACTCAAAAATCCATAACAGTCCAGGTATCAAATAACAGATATGTGCACAGAATGAAATAATACTCAGTAGTGAAAAAGAGTAAATTAATATCAAATCAACAATGTGTATAAACCTGAAAAATAACATGAACAAGGTGAAAACTTACACGGGCTTCCCTGGTGGCTCAGAGGTTAAAGCGTCTGCCTCCAATGTGGGAGACCCAGGTTCGATCCCTGGGTCGGGAAGATCCCCTGGAGAAGAAAATGGCAATCCACTCCAGTATTCTTGCCTGGAGAATTCCATGGACAGAGAAGCCTAGTAGGTTACAGTCCACGGGGTCGCAAAGAGTCGGACACGACTGAGTGACTTCACCTCACCTCACCTTCAGTCTGATTCCATTTATACAAAGATCAGGAACAGGAACACTAGTATATGGTAGAAACTAATTAAAATAATGGTTGCTTTTGAAGCAGCCTGGGTGGAATTTGATTAGAAAGAGATATGAGAAATCTTTTTTGGATGATGGTCATGTTCAATATCTTGATAGGGTTTTGTATTACAGAGATGTATACATTTGTCAAAGTGCAACATATGGACGTTATCGTACTCAAATTTTATGTCAAAAGAGGAAAACTATAATCAAATACTTAGTTCAGTTATATAAATATGTATAGTTTATGGTGAAATCGATTGACCTCTGAAATTAACTTTGAAATGCATCACAAATAAGATGGATTGATGAATAGATAAGAGATTGAGTAGACAGTAAAATAATAAGACATTAGCATTAGAGTGTAGGTGGTGGGCATACAAGTTTACTATAAAATTCTTTCAATTTTTTATGTTTAACAATTTTGATAATACAATATTATAAAAATGTGATAGATGATAGTTAAATTTTTAAAAATTACCTGGCATATAGGCCAGGTAAATTCCATGTACTGATTATTGAAGAGCCTAAAGTTACAATTTCCAAAGGGGATGACTTACATTCAACCTAGGCCAACTATCATCCACTCCAGAAATTGAAAGTCATATTCTGCCAATGCCCACTGCAGTCCATCTCATTTATGAAAATATTTCATCATTTGTCTGTGGCTTATTTTGCCTACCTTTAGCAGTAACCACCGTTCACTTCCAAACCCAGGATACGAAAGGATGGTGATCTTGGTGAACTCCATTTGTAAGCTGATGTCCAGGTATTTAGTCAGTCAGTCAGTTCAGTCACTCAGTCGTGTCCAACTCTTTGCAACCCCATGGACTGCAGCATGCCAGGCTGAGAAAAGAAGAGTTCCTTACTGCCATATTGCATGAAATCCTTATTGCCAAATTCAGACTTAAATTGAAGAAAGTAGGGAAAACTGCTGGACCACTCAGGTATGACCTAAATCAAATCCCTAATGATTATACAGTGAGAGGGAGAAATAAATTTAAGGGACTAGATCTGTTAGACAGAGTCCCTGATGAACTATGGAATGAGGTTTGTGACATTGTACAGGAGACAGGGAGCAAGACCATCCCTAAGAAAAAGAAATGAAAAAAAGCAAAATGGCTCTCTGAGGAGGCCTTAGGAATAGCTGTTATTATGGAAAGAAGAGAAGCAAAAAGCAAAGGAGAAAAGGAAAGATATACCCATTTGAATGCAGAATTCCAAAGAATAGCAAGGAGAGATAAGAAAGCCTTCCTCAGTGATCAGTGCAAAGAAATAGAGGAAAACAATAGAATGGGAAAGACTAGAGATCCCTTCAAGAAAATTAGAGATATCAAGGGAACTTTTCATGCAAAGATGGGCTCGATAAAGGACAGAAATGGTATGAACCTAACAGAAGCAGAAGATATTAAGAAGAGGTGGCAAGAATACACAGAAGAACTAAACAAAAAAGATCTTCACAACCCAGATAATCACGATGGTGTGATCACTCACTTAGAGCCAGACATCCTGGAATGTGAAGTCAAGTGGGCCTTAGGAAGCATCACTACGAACAAAGCTAGTGGAGGTGATGGAATTCCAGTTGAGCTATTTCAAATCCTAAAAGATGATTCTGTGAAAGTACTGTGCTCAATCTGCCAGCAAATTTGGAAAACTCAGCAGTGGCCACAGGACTGGAAAAAGTCCATATTCATTCCAGTCCCTAAGAAGTGCAACACCAAAGAATGCTCAAACTACCGCACAACTGCACTCATCTCACATGCTAATAAAGTAATGCTCAAAATTCTCCAAGCCAGGCTTCAACAATACGTGAACTGTGACCTTCAAGTCTTTAGACTGTAGGTCTTTCTGCCAGGATCATTCATTGAACTGAATGGGTCTTTTAAAGGTACTGGCTCTCCAACTTGCCTCTCAGCTCACTGAGTTGGGATGCCTTTTGGAGGTGAAGTGGAAAGAATTTTCTGTTTTTTTTCCTTGAGTTTTGAGAGTGCCTTCACCAGGGTACCAATCAATGGTTTCTTTTTCAGCATTTGTTGTATGTAGTTGGAGATCTGGAATGGAAACTTGGCAATCTTCTACTCACTAATAATCCTTTTCTAGCTTTTGTTAGTTTATAGAAACAAGTCTTGTCATTCAGCAGATCACATCTTGCTGGCTGGACCAGGCAAGCTTCAGGGAAAACAGATCTATTCAGATCTATTTGTTCCCTCAAGATGTCCTTTTGGTAGCATAGATTCTAAAGTATATGTCTCAGTACATTTCCAACACCTGAAACTCTGAATTGCCTTTTGCTGGTTCACAGCAATATTTTAGAGTCCACATGACATATTTGTTACACATTTGAAAGCTTGAACTTTACTAAATATAAACTGCTGCTGCTGCTGCTGCTAAATCGCTTCAATCATGTCCGACTCTGTGAGACCCCATAGATGGCAGCCCACCAGGCTCCCCCGTCCCTGGGATTCTCCAGGTAAGAATATTAGAGTGGGTTTCCATTTCCTTCTCCAATGCATGAAAGTGAAAAGTGAAAGTGAAGTTGCTCAGTCGTGTCCAGCTTCTAGCGACCCCATGGATTTCAGCCTACCAAGCTCCTCCATCCATGGGATTTTCCAGGCAAGAGTACTGGAGTGGGGTGCCATTGCCTTCTCCAAAATATAAACTATGTACCAACAATACACTTTTACTTGAAGATAAGCTTTGGGTGGAAAAGTAAATAAAGAAAATATACCTCTGCCTTCCTTGTCTTCACTAGAAAGTTTTCTCTTGGATTAAAAAAAATTCCCTAAAGTAAGATAAAGGAGAACATAATAATGCTCCAATAACTCCAAAATATAAACTATGTACCAACAATACACTTTTACTTGAAGATAAGCTTTGGGTGGAAAAGTAAATAAAGAAAATATACCTCTGCCTTCCTTGTCTTCACTAGAAAGTTTTCTCTTGGATTAAAAAAAATTCCCTAAAGTAAGATAAAGGAGAACATAATAATGCTCCAATATTATCAATGTACTGTGTATTCTTACGTGGACACTTCTCTCCCCAGTCCTTCATGGCGCAGGAATGTGGAAATAGAGCTAGAAAGTCTGTCTGACCTGCTATTCTGCTTACAGAGTGCCTACAGAGTTAAGGGTGCAATTTTTACTTTTATTCATTTATTTATTAAGTAAATCCTGTGAACATTTGTCAGTTAACTAAGTATCTACTAACTGATTTCCTTGGGGTTGGAAATAGTCAAGCTTTGACACTTAGCAGAAGAGTCATCCAGACAATTTATTAAAAATAAAAAAATGTTTGGACTCAAAACCACCCAGATTTTGCTTGAAGGCCTGGAGTCAGGCCTGAATCTGAACTTTTAATAAGTAGCTCAGCTGCTTGTGATGCCAGTGATTTCAATGCCTCTACTGAGAGAGTCAGTTCCTAGGCAGACGGATAAGAAGTCCAGTGTCCCCAAGGAGGAGAAAGGGGTCTGGAGTTCTCAAAGCGGAGATAGGGTCTGGAATTCTTAAGGAGGAGAAAGAACAAACTTTTTTTTCCCTCTACATTCCTCGCCTGCCTAGTCACTTCAGTTGTGTCAACTCTGTGCGACCCCATAGACAGCAGCCCACCAGGCTCCACCTTCACTGGGATTCTCCAGGCAAGAACACTGGAGTGGGTTGCCATTTCCTTCTCCAATGCATGAAAGTGAAAAGTGAAAGTGAAGTCGCTCAGTCATGTCCGACTCTTAGCGACCCCATAGACAGCAGCCTACCAGGCTCTTCTGCCCATGGGATTTTCCAGGCAAGAGTACTGGAGTGGGTTGCCACTGCCTTCTCTGCTACATTCCTTAGTCTTAAATCAATTAAACAAATCAGTTTAAACTCTCTACTAGGGATTATACAACAACAATGTATCCTGCTTGAGGACAATTTCTCCTTCCTGGAAACCTTCTGTCTAATCCTGATATTTTAGAATGTGTATTATGGGAGTGGGTCTGGTAGGATCTTTCTATTGTTAAATTCTAATCTTGTTATCCTAAAATGTAAATTGTGGGAGTGGGTCTGGTAAAATTTTCACAAACTTGAGACATTCTTTTGATTCATTGTAATAACTAATTAAAAGGTCTATAGCTCCATTGCTAACACTAGCAAGGGGGTACTCTTTCTGCCCCCTTCTGATGTCTATGTCAGAAGCTTTCTCTATCCCATTTATACTTTAATAAAAATCTATTTTATACTTTGTCAACAAAGGTCCGTCTAGTCAAGGCTATGGTTTTTCCAGTGGTCATGTATGGATGTGAGAGTTGGACTATAAAGAAAGCTGAGTGCCGAAGAATTGATGCTTTTGAACTGTGGTGTTGGAGAAGACTCTTGAGAGTCCCTTGGACTGCAAGGAGATCCAACCAGTCCATCCTAAAGGAGATTAGTCCTGGGTGTTCACTGGAAGGACTGATGTTGAAGCTGAAACTCCAGTACTTTGGCCACCTGATGCAAAGAGCTGACTCATTTGAAAAGACCCTGATGCTGGGAAAGATTGAGGGCAGGATGAGAAGGGGATGACAGAGGATGAGTTGGATGGCATCACCTATACAATGGACATGGGATTGGGTGGACTCCGGGAGTTGGTGATGGACAGGGAGGCCTGGCATGCTGTGGTTCATGGGGTCGCAAAGAGTCAGACACTAGTGAGCGACTGAACTGAACTGAAAACTCTATCACACAAAAACTCTGAGCAATCAAGCCTTGTCTCTGGCCCCGGATTGAATTCTTCTCCTCCGGAGGCGTCTTTCGTGGTTCAGCAACAACCTTTCACTACTTTGAGGAATACTGCTTGGAATACAGTTCAGACTTAGTGTTACGTAAGAATTCCTACAAATCTGCATTCTAAATATTTCACTAGAGATTATGGCCAAATGTTTAACTTTTCTGAGTCTCAGCTTCAATAGCATTATCAAAGGAAGAATGCTAATATCTGCCACAGTCTTCTGAGATGAGTGAATGGGATTAAACACATAAAATGCCAGTGAATGTGTACTGATAATTTTGGACTGAGGCATTTGTTTCATTTACAGAAACACTGATCTTCAATTTGTAAAGCTCGACCTCTCCAGAATGTAACTGGATGAAATTTCTAAGGATGTGGAGTTATGAATTAGCATGGGAAAAAAAAAAGATAATAAAGAAAACATTGATGATTGGGTATCTCATTATATTTAGACATTGTGCTATACACTCTGGAATAGCCATCTCATTTCATCATCGTCACAATATCATTGTCTCTAAATGAAGGGGTAGAAGACAGAGATGCTAAGGAACTTGCTCAAGGTCTCCTATCTGTTTAGAGGTAGAGTTTGCTTCATTCCACATTTATTTGACTCATAAATTTCTTCAAATACTGGAAACACTTCCTCTTCCAACCATGCTTGTGATTTTGGAGAGATTATCTTAAGAAATCACATGAACTTGAGGTAGCGATACAGTATAGTGGAATAGAGAAGTCCCAGGATAGAGAAGGGGGAGCAACTAGAATGAAGCTCTGAATAATATAACATAATACTATGTCTACAGCAGTGGTTCACCCCATCACTGCACCCCTGGATGATGTTCATTTTGTCTAGCCTCGATCACAGGGAGCTGGTGTACCAGTGGACGCTATGCCCCCAGATGGAACAATGACAATGCCTCAAAGGGCCCTTTACTAGTTCCTACAAGGTCAGTGTGAGCCCCAAGTAGAAATCATGAAGCTAAATCTCTCAGGACTTACATGGAACAGGGTGCCCCATTAAGAATGTATCTTTAAGATCTTTCCCAATGCATAATCCTATGCAAGTGGAAGGCTGAACAGGACAAAGGTTAGGGCAGATTATGATTCATCCAGAAGATAAATTTTCAGTTGTCTCTTTTCTGCATTTTCCTTTTGGGCCAATACATTGTGTTATTTCTTATTTATCTCCAGGAATAAGCCCGGATTCTCTGTGCTCATTTGTTCCTGGTTGAAGTAGATTACATTAGGAAAAAGATCTGGTTGACTATAGTCTGATCTTTTAGTTACATGATTCAAGTCACTAAATGAGTTCATTTGTGAGATGAAATCATCATCAGGAGAAAAAATGATTTTTTGCCAAAATGTCTATTTTTATACCAATTCTTATGTCTTAATTTTTGGATTGAGCACATGGAATGGTCCACGTGGCAGTCACAGCTATCTTTCTGGAAAGCCAATTTGTTTTGAAGATTTAGGAGAACTCTGTCTTTAGAATCAAACAAGTAGAGATGTATTATGGAGTCAAATATAAAATTTACCTGCACTGTAGTAATAAAGCAGGCTGACATGGGTTTGTGCACTTATATGCTAGGGCTTGGTTTATTTCTGTAGCTAAGGTTTACAGGGGCTTCCCCAGCAGCTCAGAGGTAAGGAATCTGCCTACAATGCAGGAGCCGCATCGGGAAGATCTCCTGGAGGAGGACGTGGCAACCCACTCCAGTGTTCTTGCTTGGAGAATCCCATGGACAGAGGAGCCTGGTGGATTGCAGTCCATAGGATAGCAAAGAGTCAGACAAGGTTGAAGCGACTTAGCACACATGCACACAAGATTTAAAGAGCATCTACTCTGTGCCAGGGTATAGTGAATGTTGATGTTACCAGTACCCAACATCTGTTAATCAATTTCAGTGGAAGTATTTAACAATTGGTGATTCAGTAACAATGAAGAGGTATGTAAATATACAAAAAGTTTCATTTCAGGAAAACTTGTGTGATTGGTCTTTTAATTTCCAAAAGCTCAGATGATACATGTTTTTGTTTGTTTGTTTAGGTTTTAATAGACTTATTGTGAGAATTAAAGAGAAACAAGACATATTCCCTATTCCACCTTAAATATCAACTACCTTTTCTTTTAGAACAGAGGAAAGTAGTGTAGTGGTGTCTCCAAAGTGTTCTTTTTCAGCAATTGAGATATACAGTGGTTTCTGGTTCATAACCAATGCATTACCTGTGCAAAGAGAATTTTATGGTATTTTCTCACAGTGGGGAATTTGAGAGTTAAAATGTATTTGCTCTTATCAGTAGAGAGCTATTATTTCTGCTCCTTTCCCAAGCTAATTCTTTGTGCCCCTATGGTTTCAAATTTCATCCAATATCCTTGAAAGTCAAAGACAAGTAGTTAGCTCCTCTGTTTCAGAAGTAACCATACACTGTAATTTTCCAAATTACACATAGGAGATCAAGGTGTGAAAACTTGCAATTGTTCTCTCGAAAGTGGTTTTAGTCTCAATTATCTCTGGGCAACAAAACCACCTCTTTGAATCTGCCTAGTGCTTTATCATTCATTGGGAGGCTTCAGGTAAATTGTCTCTCCTTCAATCCTTACAACAACCCCAGGAGGGCTGTTATGATTATGCACATTTTGTGCATTCAGATAAGTTAACAGAAAGCTTAGGAAGTAGAGTAGGCACTCCCCAAACCAGGTTTTCTGATTCCAAGTCTGGTCCTCCCCTTAAATGATTTCTCTTTTCCATTGCTTCTTTCCACCTTATAGAAGCTGACAAGTTGCACTGTGTGATAAATACTGTGAGTGATGAACCGGCTGCTTCTGAGCCTAACGTTCGTAAACTGGCTGATAAAAGAAAGAGTGAGATGGTTGATTTTATGTGCCTAATTAACTGGGCTATGAGATATCAAGATAGCTGATAAAATACTTTTTTCTAGGTGTGTCTGTGAGGGAGTTGTTAGAAGAAAATAGTATTTGACTCAGTATACCAAGAGATACACTCGCATCATGTGGGCAAGCCTCATCCAATCCAATGGGAGCTCAAGTAGAACCAAAAGGCAGAGGAAAGGTGAATCCATCCCCGCACCCCCGCTTCCTGTTGAACAAAAAACTCCCTTGGACAGCCGAGATTCTGGTTCTTGGGCCTTTGGACTCTGGGACTTACATCGGCAGCCCCTTGGTTCTTGGGCATCTGGCCTCAGACTGAATTATGCCACAGACTTTCTTGATTCTCCCACTTGTGGGTGGCAGACTGTGGGACTTCTTTGCCTCGGTAACCATATGAGCTAATTTCTGTAATAAATTTTCTCCAATCTGTTTGTCTCTATCTACCAATGTATCTATCTCTCTTAGAGTTGTCTATAGAGAACTCTAATACAAAGAGTTATCAGTGATTTGTCTTTTGTGACCTTTTAGCTCTCCTTACTCTTTCACATTCATCCCTGCTTCTGGAATCTGCAGATCTTAGTTGTACAAAAGTCCCTGTACTATAACCTGCCAGTCATCCTTTCCTTCCACCATGCCTGAGTGTCAATTACAATGTTTACTTACTGGTATCCCCATTTTACTCAGGTTGTCACTACGAAGAAATCAGATAAAGAATTTTTCAGCAAAGTCTTTGTGACTAATGATATAATCACTCTTACTTCTCAGAATTTATTTTAGTTTTGATCAGAAGATGCCTAGATACTATAATGACTTGACCTAAAGGCATAAATCGTTATGGCTTCTTTCCTCTCTCCCTCCCTTCTTCCATCCCTTCCTCCTTCCTTGTCTTCCATCCACCCTTCCTACTTTGTTTCTTCCATTCCTGCCATTTTCCCTCCATCCCTTCCTCTCTTGTTTCCTCTCTCCATTCTTTCCTCTCATCCATTCATAAATGATTTTTGCTAACGATGAGTAAACATTCTAAATGTATCAGGCAATATGCCAAACATCATGGACAGAAGAATGAATTGACACAACTCCTGCCTAGAAGTCTCATGGTGACAACCATAATATCAGTAAGTGTTAGGTTGGAGAAGCCCTTTGTTGACTTTCATGTATAAAGATAGTGAAGCAGAGATGAAAAATAATAAATGAATTCATATTTTCAAACGAATGGAATATAAATAAATATGCAAGTAGCTTGAATTAATAAAGCACCAAATAAGGCACAGGAGACTTCTGGGACATGTTGTTGGTGAAGGGGAACTGTATTTCCTTGAAATAATGTTATGAGTACTGTAGCAAACTGCCCTCACAGAAACTACATTGGTAGATTCCCCTCCCCAATTTTCTAAGCAAAGAAAGAAAAAAAAAAAACCTAGAATTGCTTGGAAGAAGTTTTTCTTAGAAGGATAGGTAATCTGTGAATTACTCAAGATATCCTCCATTAGAAAATGGACCCATTATCTAGAAAATGGGTATGACCAGCCCTATTGAGCTTCAGTTGTGAGAAGAAAAATCTGATTGGCTTCTACATATGCCTCTCTGGAGATGGCAGGGAGTTAGGAATTCTGGGCTTCTCTGGTGGCTCAGAGGTTAAAACGCCTGCCTCAAATGCGGGAGACCCGGGTTCGATCCCTGGGTTGGGAAGATCCCCTGGAGAAGGAAATGGTAACCCACTCCAGTATTCTTGCCTGGAAAATCCCATGGACGGAGAAGCCTGGTAGGGCTTGGGGTCGCAAAGAGTCGGACATGACTGAGCGACTTCACTTTCACTTTCAAGGTACAGAACACAGACACCCGCCCCATTCCTGTCCTATATGCTCTGCAAGTCTGCTGATGTGAATGTGAATTGGAAGAACTAAGCAATATGAGTTGAGGAGAAGCCTGGTAGGGCTTGGGGTCGCAAAGAGTCGGACATGACTGAGCGACTTCACTTTCACTTTCAAGGTACAGAACACAGACACCCGCCCCATTCCTGTCCTATATGCTCTGCAAGTCTGCTGATGTGAATGTGAATTGGAAGAACTAAGCAATATGAGTTGAAACTCCAAGAGTTCTGTGCAGGCACCTTGATCTGACTTTGGTATTAAGGAGATGATATTGTCTTCCCTTGGAGATTCAGTGATTATCAGTGTGGGTCTCAGATCACTGGAGTGTTGTCTCAGCAGTAAACTGTCTTCCTATCTGGGGCTGGATAGATCCCATAATTTACGGAGGAACTTTCTGGCAGCCAAAAACAAAGCAGTAGAGGGCTGAGCTGAACTCTGTGCTGTGCTCAATTGTGTCTGACTCTTTGCAACCCTTGGGACTGTAGCCCCCAGGCTCCTCTGTCAATGGGATTCTCCAGGCAAGAATACTGGAGTGAGTTGCCCTTTCCTCTGCCAGGGAATCTTCCTAACGCAGGGATCAAGCTTGTCTCCCGTGCTCTTGCATTGCAAGTGGATTCTTTACCTGCTGAGCCATGGAGAGCCTCAAGGACTGAAGAGATATTTTTTTTTTCCTGATAAGAGAAAGAAAAAAGAAAAGCCTAATTGATCCCCCACTTTCCAGAAAGCCTATTGGAGATCATATAATTTAAGAAGAGAAAAACTCCAAGAAGGATATAATGATCTCACCACTAATATGGCGTGGAGAATTGTGATTACTAAGATTAATAAAATAACATGGGTGTCTTTTTCTAAAATCAATTTGTGAAATGACTCATACAAGTTAGTCTTAGATTTGGGTTCAACTCCATAATTTATATTTTCATGTCAATTACTCTCTCCATGGTAGTTGCTGACTCCTACAGTGGGAGACAATAACTGGTCTGGGACGATGTGAAGAAGGTGATAACATTTTCTAACTTGATATTTTATAAGGGACAAATTACATTTCCTTTTACACAAATTGGCCCTCTGAAAGCCTGGTATGTATCATGTAGCTGAAGTCTGAAAAGGGCCTGAGGAGTTGAGAACACCTAATCAACCAATTATGATCTACAGCAATTACTTTTAAATGTAAATTCCTATATAAGTGGCTCTGACTAGAGATATTCATCTCTGCCATTAGCTCTCATAATACGCAGTAATGAGGAGAAATATGCTGTGCCTATTTCGCCTTCTGACAGGCATTATTTGATTGCCTCATTTCTCTTCCATCAGTTTAGGGCATTCTGTTTCAAGATGGATGAAAATGTGTACTGCCAAAGAGTCCAGGGTGAGAGTCAGGCTTGTAATATGTAGGAAGGAATTTCAGGGGTCATCATTCAAAATAATCACCCAATGTCCTTCATGGCTAGATCTGTGGGATTCACAGAGGGAAAGCTTTTATAAAAAAACAAAGCAAAAAACAAAACTAAACGTCCTTGCCCTCTTCTGAATGTGTAATCGGTTACCTTCTCAGTCCAAGTGTTTCAGATAAATTTGTTCTAATGTAGCTTATGTGTGACATTTTGCAGCAAAGCACTTTTAAAAGAGTGCTCCATGAACTGCTTACCCTGGCTTAGTGATACCTCAAATCAGTGGTCCCCAACCATTTTAGCTACCAGGGGTGAGTTTTGTGGAAGACAATTTTTACATGGACTGGGGAAGAGGAGAATGGATTTGGGATGATTGAAGTGTATTACATGTTTTGTACACTTTATTTCTATTATTATTGCATCAGCTCCACCTTAGTTCATTGGACATTAGATCCTGGAGGTTGGGGACCCCTGCCTTAAATAGAGGAGTATGTCAAAGCTAATTCAGACACGATCATGGGGAGCATTGGAAAAATGATTAGTGTATCAATGTTTGTCTAGTTTACCACCCTCTCAACCATTAATGAGAATTCTTACTTTGGGAGTGCATTTCTTTCCTCTCACCCATTCTACACAGATGGCCTATCCTGGAGAGAGTTGTTCTTTGCGTTGATGGAAAAGTGAGGATTATGGGTGGGAAATAGTACTAGGTAGGTAATAGAGACCGGGAAGAACTTAACAAAATAAGTTTCAATCTATTTATTAAGAGTGGGAGGAAAGAGAGACCACTGAAATTGGGGGAAAGAAAGAAGGGGGAGTTAAACACATGATGGCAGAGGACAGAGAAGGGATTTTTCAAGAATTTGAAACTAGAGCAGTGATAAAGCAACTGCAGTGTAAACACTGGGTTTACCACAACATATGTTCAGATGTTTCTGTAATATGGTAGAGAAAACCCCAAAAGAACATTTTGGCAACCTATTACATAAAGGGGAAAGATACTGTGAGTCTGCTGTGATAGAAATCTTCCCTTTACAGTATTAAAAATGCAAGTTAAGTATGATTTTAAATCTTAACTTTATAGTAAGAAAATTTGAATTAAGTATGATTTTCAGGTTTCTGAACTATCTCATTAATTGCAGCATGGCTGTAGGTTAAGACATGGTTATGTGATGCTTTTTAAGTGTAACAATTGATCATTTTTATAGGGATTATTTAATTGAGGACCGAGGTGTGCAAATTATAGGCTGTGTGACAGATCCAACCTGCTGTCTGTTTACCTGACAACATTTTAGTAAAATACAGACATGTTCATCTACTTACTTGCTGTCCATGGCTACTTAAACATCACGTGGACAGAGATGAGTAGTTACAACATAGATCTTATAGCCTGCAAAGCCAGATATAGTTATATTCTTTTAAAAATTAAACTCTTTTCATGAAAATTAAGCTCTTTAATTTGAGCTAATTTTAAATTCATATGCAGTTGTAACGAAAAGTATAGAGATATCTCAGGTAGCCTGTATCCCATTTTATCATGGTATCATCTTTCAACACATAGTACAATATCATAAGGATAAAGTTGATAAATTAATGTAAATAAAAGTTTAATCATGAAAAGGATTCCTCATGTTGCTCATTTATAGCCACATGTGTTTTCCTCCCAGCTCCAACCCTCTCCTTCAGCCCTAGAAACCATTAATTTCATTTTTATAGTTTTGTCATTTTTAAGAATGTTATATATATGGAATCATACAGTATGTTACCTTTGGAATGGGCTTTTTTCACCTACTATTTTTCTGGAGATTCCTCTAATTTGTTGACATCCTTCTTTTTATTTTATTCCTTCTGTTGTTGAATAGTGTTTCAGTGTATGTATATATATATATATATACACACGCTGTAATTTATTTCACCATTTACACATTGAAGTACATCTTGGTTGTTTCCAGCTTTTGGCTATTACAAATGAAGCTGCTTTGGATGCTTGCTAGAGATTTTTTTAAAAGATAACCTAAGTTTTCATTTATCTGGGATGAATGCCCAGGAGTACAGCTGCTGGGTCTTTTGCAGCTGAAAATTTGATTTTCTTTTGAAACTGTCAAACTGTATTCCAGAGTTGCTATAATATGAAAGTTGCTTATTTTGTAATTCCATAAGCAAAGTTTGAATGATCCAGTTTCTCTGCGCCTATGCCAACATTTGATGTTCTCACGATTTTTTATTTTACCCCTTCTGATATGTAACAGTGATGTCTCATTGTAGTTTTAATTTGTATTTCTGTAATAGTTTTATTTCCTTTTATGTATTTTTTATTTTTGCTATCAGTATGTTCTCTTATGTGAAATAGTTACTCATGTCTTTTGCATATTTTCTAGTTAGATTGACTTTTTTCATTGTTGAAAATTTAATATTCTTTTATATTCTAGATGTCAGTTCATTGTTAGATATGTTGTTTGAAAACAGTTTTTCTCACTCTATATCATGTTTATGTATCATCTTAACAGGGTGTTTCACAGAACCAAAGTTGGTAATTTTGATGAGATTCATTTTATCCTTATTTCCTTAATGAATCATGCTTTTGTTGTCAAGTCTAAGAACTCTTTGTCTAGGCCTTGATTCTCAAATTCTTATACTTTTTTTCTGAAAAGTTATTTTACATTAACATTAAGCTGTTTTTTTCTTTTTCTTTTTTGTCTTGTATGTCTAGTTGCTCAGAACTATTTGTTGATGATGACTACCAGACATTCTACAGAAAAGATTTGCTGATTATTGATCTAGAAAATTACAAAACATGTATTAGAAAGTACACTATGGAAAGAGAACCCAATCCATCTTACTATAAATTGATTTAAGCATAAATATATGAAACAAATTTTTTAGAGATGCATTATAAAATTTTCATAACAATGACTCTCACTAATAAATGAGCAAAAGAGACATTAAAACTGGTGGAACAGTGCCTAATCAATTCCATTCCACATCTCTCCACCAACATTGTTCTGGCTGAGTTGAACCAATTCTGAAGACTCTACAGTGTTTTCTTTTATATTGTACAGGAATCTGTTTCTATTGTATCAGGATTGTTTGTGAGACTTACAAGTGGTTTAAAAATTATATACTCATTTATGTTCACTGTAACCTCTGGGTCGTTATGACCAACTTTTTAAGTGGGCACATGAAGCTCTGAAAAATGAGGTTTGTCTGCTTCATCTGTTCATCCAGAATGCCTTCTCCCTTTTCTTATCTGAGTGTTCTGACATCTTTGTTTCTGATTCCTGAATATGTTGCAGTGAAGTCTAGGCACTTAAAATTTCTTGATAAGATGCATAGCCTTTTGGTAAAAACATGGACAGCATGACACTTTCTGAGTAAACAGTATTAATGATTACTCCTCCCCAGTTCAGCTATATCCCTTCCAAAGATATCTCAGATCAACAATTTAATGACAGAAAGCTGTGAAGGTCATGGTCTTATTATCAAGTATTTTATTTATCCTAGGAAAGTGACTTTTTACATGTGTTTCCAGCTACCCAAGGCTTTAAGTACCTCAACTTTCCCTCACTTTAAACATTGATATCAAAATCTTCCTAAAGAATGTAACTCTGACCTTTCTTCTTCAACAGAAGATGTTGCATGAAATCTACCTTCTGCTGAGAACCAGGACTCATTCTTATGTGCATCAACTATTGTGACAGTGATCCCCTGTATAGCGATTGAAGTGTACACAAGGTGTTCATCTCTCCACTAATTACTCCAAAAATGCTGAAATTTTTGAGTTCTTTGAGTTAATTTCAGTAGTTTTGCCATCTCCACTTTCAATAACATTTTGCTTCTGTCTTTACCCTGGCACTCTAATATGCTGCTTCTGTTTTTTTGCAGGGGATAGAGATTAGAATGATTACAACTGAAGCAAATTAGAGTTTCTTCTATAAAGATCATGAGATTTAAAAAAAGACCTTTCTGTCATCTTTTGGAGTCTTTAAATGAAAGAAAAAAAGAAGAAACTAAGAAACTTATGGGGGTTTTTTTGATGAATTTTAAAAATTAAAGTATAGTTGAATTAAGATGCCCTGGAGAAGGGAATGGCTACCCACTGCAGTATTCTTGCCTGGATAATTCCAGACAGAGAAGCCTGGTGGGCTGCAGTTGAGGGTCGCAAAGATTTGGACATGTCTGAGTGACTAACATACATACACACATCTGTTAATCCCAGATTCCTAATTTATCCCTTCCCCTGGCTTTAAGTTTTCCACTTTCTCTTCTTAATCCACAGTAATGTCTTTTACTTTCCTCTTGGGACTTATTCCCAACATTATGTGCTAGTGGAACTCAAGGAACTCAAGGATAGGTCCACAAGTCCCTTCACAATTCAATAAAAAGCTCATGTCACTTGATTTTATGTCACTTGATTTTACTGAGACTGAGATAATGTTTAAAAAATAACAAGTGCCACAATATTGCTATCAAAGCTGATATAATTTAAATGCTTATATTAACATATAAACAATTTTAACACAAAAATAATACATGATGATGAATATGCAATTCATATGGTAATTAACATAGTTCTTAAAAAGATTTGCTTGTATAGTGGAGGGGATAGATGATATAACACATGTTTAAAGATGTATAATGAATGGATTATTCTTTATTCCTGCAAGTGTATCAGTCCTATATCTCCAGTTTTGGACATAATATCACCACTGTCAATTTGAAGCCCTCCATGAATGTGAGGTCCAAGCTAGTATGGATCTACCTTGACCTAGTAGTTGGGATTAAATTTAGTCTTTATGGAGCTCAGTGTCCAAGGCAGAGTCTAAAGTTCATAAGCAAGTATGTCCCAAGAGGAGAGGGATCATCCAGCCCAGTCTTAGTAAAATAAACAGTTCAAAATTCCCAGGAAAATAGCTGTGGGCCTCTTGAATATATGAATAAAGCAAAACAGCAAGAAGACATCTAAGTGGGTGGGAAGACTGGATGCCTCAGATGGAATCCTTGCTGCTGTGCATGGTTCTGGGGAGAAATAGACACACTCCTAGATCCTATTTAGCCTTACGGAGTTGAAACTTAACTAAATGAATTCCTGGATAAATCCTGACAGGTACCTCTATACCAGTTAATTACAGAAAGTACAAATTCAGGTTGAAATAGTAAAATTTACACATTTAAACAATTACATAGTGACTGGGAGGATGAACTTTAGGTACAGGTAGACCTGGGTTCATATTCCAGTTGTGGCTCACAATGTATTTGACATTTCTGAACAAACATGTTTTCTCAACTGCAAAATGGTTATATTAATATTATAGCCTACCTTATAGGACTTTTGTGTGAATTAAATGTGATTCTTCATATAAACCATTTAACACTGTGCCTTGTAAGGTATAAATTATGATTATTTTCATCTCATTTTAGCTTTTAATGTTTTAATAAGATGGATATTTGTGAAGGCCTGGACAGGTATTATAATGACTAGTTGTAATTCGGTAGAATTTTGCAGTTCATTGATAGGTAGATTTATTTAATAAATACTTATTTAACATTTACTGTATTTAGATACTCTACACACATAAAAGACTAAA
This sequence comes from Cephalophus harveyi, assembly GCA_006410635.1. Classification (NCBI taxonomy): domain Eukaryota; kingdom Metazoa; phylum Chordata; class Mammalia; order Artiodactyla; family Bovidae; genus Cephalophus; species Cephalophus harveyi. The sequence continues at coordinate 29,002 of SJYT01045129.1, forward strand.
TCCTCTAAAAATAATTTTTACTTTTGTTTGTTCGAGTTTCTTTGCTTTACTCTATGATGTTTATTTTCATATAAATCTCTATCTTTGCATTTCTATTGGGTTATGCAAAGCTCAAGATTTTAAAATAGTTCAGTTTTCCTCCAAAATAAGGAAGATTCTATTTTTAGTGGTCAATAGAAGTATCAGTTGAAGGTAATCTGCCACTTCCCCATATTCTAATGATTCAGTTATGATAATACAGTCACGATACAGTTGCCAAAATCAGATTGTGCCTACCAGTCGAGCGACTGTTTTTGCCTTCAGGGCATGCTTCTGCCTACTAGGAAGCTCTGATGGTGCCTTCACATCATTCTCATTTGCTGTCACAGCCCCGTGCTGCTTGGAGCTTGAGTCTCAGTGGAGAAGGTAGAAATGAGTGGAGAAGTGTCTCGCCCTGATAAAGCCTCAAGGAAGGGAAATGCAGATTTCCTTCTTCTCTTGCTCCCTAGGTGACAGAACCACAGTGATAGGCAATTTCCAAGATGTGGTGCTGCAGAAGAGCAGGCTGCCTGGAGTGTCCCAATGACTTGTATAGCATGCATTTACATGGGGAATTGCTTTTTTCAGGGAAACTATGCAAATGGGAGCAAATAATCCTAAAAGGAATTGGACTCCAAGTTTATCTTGAGTAGAAAATTCCCTCAGAATTAGTAACCATTGCATTTTAATGACAGGAAAGCTGGCCAGTGTTTTAACAGGTTAAACATAAGTCCTGATAGCTGTTGTAAGAAAGAAATGTTTAAAAGAAACCTTGAAAAAAAAAAAAACTAAATGGAGAACTAGGAGAAAGAATAAACTTAGAAATAGTGTAGATAGAAATGCAATGGACACCTTCTTAAATTTGACAATAGCATGTAAATGAGCCTGGTGGTAAAGCCAGTCTTAAAGATTCGAAAAACTTTTGTGAATTAGCAAGGTTTTCAAAGCTCAGCACTACTGACATTTTGCATCAGGTAACTCCCTCGGTTGTAGGATGTTCAATGCATTTCTGGGACCTACCTCCCAGGTGCTTGTAAAAACCTTAACCTTACATTATGTCAACTAAAATGTCTATAGATATTGTCACATCCCCCTAGGGGGAGAGCAAAATCATCCTCCTAATGATAAAGACATCTAAAAAATGGTAAAAGAAGGTCCACTACCAAAAATAACTTGTGATTTACTTACAATCAAGATTTGGCTTGGCCTCTATTCAAGCTCAGAATCTTAAGTTACTTACAAGGTCTGAGATGCAGTGTCCTTGTATTAATATGTCCTAGAGTGTTATATTGGAAAAGGCAATGGCACCCCACTCCAGTACTCTTGCCTGGGAAATCCCATGGACAGAGGAGCCTGGTGGGCTGCAGTCCATGGGGTCGTGAAGAGTCGGACACGACTGAGCGATTTCACTTTCACACTGTTCACTTTCATGCATTGGAGAAGGAAATGGCAGCCCACTCCAGTGTTCTTGCCTGGAGAATCCCAGGGACGGGGGAGGCTGGTGGGCTGCTGTCTATGGGGTCGCACAGAGTTGGACACGACTGAAGCGACTTAGCAGTAGTAGCAGCAGCAGAGTGTTATGTGATACATTCCCAGCACATGATTTTGATAAACCAATGTGACAAATCAGACAATGTGTTATGATACATAAGATGATTCCATATAGCATGTTTTCTTTTTATGTAGGTATATATGCATATATGTATGTATGTGAGTATGTGTATGTGTGTGTGTGCACATATGTATACATCTTACAGAAAAACACCAGTGAATGTTCTGGCTAACCCAATAAATATACAATGGAGTGCATATATATGCCCTCTTACAAATAAATCCATTTTTTGTTTTGAAATCCTAGTATTTAAGAATGTCCTTTTTTTAATGCAGTTAAAATCTGCCATACTATACGGTTTATTCACTGATTCTTATTCTGACTTATGGAGCTTCTTAGAATGTCTATTTACTCTTCAAAAAGATAGCTGGTAGAATTCTAGAAGACATTCTGTGTTGACTTAATTGTTGCTTTTATTATCTATATCACAAAACCTTCAAATGCCAAAAATTAATATTTTATTTCAGTTCAGTTCAGTCGCTCAGTCGTGTCTGACTCTTTGTGACCCCATGAACCGCAGCACGCCAGGCCTCCCTGTCCATCACCAACTCTCGGAGTTCTCCCAAACCCATGTCCATCGAGTTGGTGATGCCATCCAGCCATCTCATCCTCTGTTGTCCCCTTCTCCTCCTGCCCTCAATCTTTCCCAGCATCAGGGTCTTTTCAAATGAGTTCCTGGTAAAAGTATACTTAAATATTTATCTTTCTGAGAATAACTCTGAGGGGTCCATATGAACATGGTTCCTATTTTTGTTAACAATATTATTAACAGCAATACAAGGAATAATAATTGATTATTTTCACTAAGAAGAACACTTTTCATGTACGAAGATCTTTCTCAACTGCAATCTTATATGTGTTCACTTTCCTCTTTCTTTATTTTATTGGTTTAAAAACTGAAACAGAGGATGTTTATAAAACCTAACAAAATAATGCCTAAAATAGCCAAAGCTGGTGATGAAGCCAGTCCTATCCAGTGCTAAAGCTTGTGGTGTTCACCATGCTGTTGTCTTGTCCTATAAGGTCAGCTTCTCTAGGAAGCAGGCGCCAAAGCCAGAACCAGAAGGGCATCATGTCAAGATCTAAAGTAAGATCTCTCTTATAGCAGTCTCAGGCTCAGGATGCATTTGGAGAGAAAGCCCACACCTGGGCAGCACTAGCCCCTTGAATGGGATAGACTTCCTCCCACAAGCAGACATCAGGGTGGCTCTCCATGTTCCTTGCTTATTTCTCTTTGAGGATGGTTCTGCTCTCTCTGAATACTTAGTAAAGGTAACTTTCAAAATAAATTTCAAATAGTTTCTGTTGAGACAGTGAGTAAAGTTTTCTGTTGTTTGTTTGTTATTATTCATTGAATTGCTCGGGATTTGTTCTTCACTAACCTAGATCTAAGAATGAGAAATACTCTGGATAGAACTGAGGAGCAACAGCCCCCACCAATACTCAAAGGTGTGTAGGCATACACACACACACACACACACACACACACACACACCCCTCACAGAGGGAGCAGAGGAGAAGTTCCTTCTTTTCTTCTGATCCTCAGAGCAGTGTTTCTCAAACTCTGTTGGAAAACACTTTTTATTATTTTTTTAAACTTTCAACCTGTTGTAGACTGATACTTTTGAAAACATAAATGTAAAATAACAGAACAATAAAATCAAAATAGCATACCCAAAAGAGAAGCCTACACTTTTTATTGTTGAATTCAAGGAACATGGATTTATTCAGTTGCTATACAAGTTTCTAACTGTGCTCATTCTGTCCTTATCTTTTTGAAAAAAAAAAAAAAATTCATGTAGCACCTTCTCAGGGGATTTTGTTTCAGAGAATGGCAGGTGAACATGTTTGTGTGTAAAAGATAGGCTGTATAGCTTGACTTTATGTATATTGCTTATTTCTAAGTCCTGTTAAAGAGGAGCTATGGCAAGTGAAAAAAAGAGGAAAAGAAATAGGACCAATGAGGGGATAGGGTATGAGTCTTTCTTCCCTCTCAGCTAACTTTTGTTGATGCTCTTGTCATTTTTTTCCCCTTTCTGTTTCTGCTTCTATTCCTTATTTACTAGTTGTAATTCTTTTTCTCTTGCCGTCTGCTTTCTTCTATATTATTATCCATCCCTTTTTTCTCCCTCAGTTTCTTTCCCTTTCTTTTTTTTTGTTTGTATATGAAGCATTTCAAATATAGAAAGTATCACTAGCAGCCAAGAAAAAACACCCATGACTGAAAATTATTTAAGCTCTATGGCATGGCATATATATATTTATCACTATACTATAATATGTATATATATATCATTATGATATAATATGTATATGTATATCATTATGAAAATTTCATTTTTAAAATGTAATAGTTTGTGAATCATACATGATAACATGTGTAGATTGAGTTCCTTTATTGTTTCTGCTACCCAGTATTCCATTATATGGAAATGACACAATTAGATTATTTGGTTAGCTATCCCTCTTAAATTAAAATAATGTGTATTTTAAAAATTTCGTGATGCTAGATGTTGCAGATAATATCTTTGTGCATGTCTTCACATGACTTTTAGAAGAGTTTTTCTGGCACAGATAGTAAAGAGTAAAGCTAGGTAATTGCAAGATATTCCCTAAATAATTAGGAATAATTACATGACCACTATATCCTAATTTTATCCAGTCCTTGGAGTTGTCAGCTTCCTTATGTTCTTGGCAATCTAATGGATGAGAAAAGACCTTTTAAAAATTTGCATTTCTCTGATTATTTCTGAGATTGTATTTCTCAGATTAATATTCTTCATATATTTATTATCAAAACAGGATTCTTCAACTAAGAATTGCTCATTCATTGTGTGCCCATTTTTCTATTAGATCATTTCTATAAGATCATTAGATCTTTTTAATTTGTGTGAGTTCTGCAAGCACAACATTCATTAATTGTTTGTTCAAATATCTTCACTTAGGATGCAGCTTGTGTGGGTGCTTCAGTTCAGTTTAGTTCAGTTCAGTTGCTCAGTTGTGTCCGACTCTTTGCGACCCCATGAATCGCAGCACGCCAGGCCTCCACGTCCATCACCATCTCCCAGGGTTCACCTAGACTCACGTTCATCGAGTCCATGATGCCATCCAGCCATCTCATCCTCGGTCGTCCCCTTCTCCTCCTGCCCCTAATCCCTCCCAGCATCAGAGTCTTTTCCAATGAGTCAACTCATCTCATGAGGTGGCCAAAGTACTGGAGTTTCAGCTTTAGCATCATTCCCTCCAAAGAAATCCCAGGGCTGATCTCCTTCAGAATGGACTGGTTGGATCTCCTTGCAGTCCAAGGGACTCTCAAGAGTCTTCTCCAACACCACAGTTCAAAAGCATCAATTCTTCGGCACTCGGCCTTCTTCACAGTCCAACTCTCACATCCATAGATGACCACAGGAAAAACCATAGCCTTGACTAGATGGACCTTTGTTGGCAAGGTAACGTCTCTGCTTTTGAATATGCTATCTAGGTTGGTCATAACTTTTCTTCAAAGGAGTAAGCTTCTTCTAATTTCATGGCTGCAGTCACCATCTGCAGTGATTTTGCAGCCCCCCAAAATAAAGTCTGACACTATTTCCACTGTTTCCCCATCTATTTGCCATGAAGTAATGGGAGCGGATGCCATGATCTTCATTTTCTGAATGTTGAGCTTTAAGCCAACTTTTTTGCTTTCCTCTTTCACTTTCATCAAGAGGCTTTTGAGTTCCTCTTCACTTTCTGCCATAAGGGTGGTGTCATCTGTATATCTGAGGTTATTGATATTTCTCCTGGCAATCTTGATTCCTGCTTGTATTTCTTCCAGTCCAGCGTTTCTCATGATGTACTCTGCATAGAAGTTAAATAAGCAGGGTGACAATATACAGCCTTGATGTACTCCTTTTCCTATTTGGAACCAGTCTGTTGTTCTATGTCCAGTTCTAGCTGTGGCTTCCTGACCTGCATACAGATTTCTCAAGAGGCAGGTCAGGTGGTCTGGTATTCCTATCTCTTTCAGAATTTTCCACAGTTTATTGTGATCCACACAGTCAAAGGCTTTGGCATAGTCAATAAAGCAGAAATAGATGTTTTTCTGGAACTCTCTTGCTTTTTCCGTGATCCAGCGGATGTTGGCAATTTGATCTCTGGTTCCTCTGCCTTTTCTAAAACCAGCTTGAACATCTATTCTTTGTTATACAGACAATTGTTTTATACATTTAGTTAAATTTATCATTCATTTCCCTTATGTTTATGCTATTTATGGATTCTTTAGAAAAATCTTTTCTTATACCTTAAGTGTATTTTTCTATATTTTGTCCCAAGGCTTTTAGATAGGTTTTAAAACATTTCAGTATATAGTACATCCAGAATTAACTGTGTCCTCTTCTCTTTCAATCTTCTGTTTTATTATCTTTTACTTTTCTTCAGTACTAGCTTACATTTCTTCTCTCCTAATCTTTTGTATCCTTCAAAACCTTCTAGCCACCTATTAGGATATTTGTTAAATAATCAAAAATTTCCATGTTTATCTATTTTTTTTCTATACTGCTGATGTTTATACTTCCTGCTTCAAATAATGATAGTAAATGTGTAGTATAAGGCCAAGACAACGGAAACTTTGATGCCCAGCAGGGTTCTGTGGGGCCCCTGGGCACAAAGCCTTTCTGTGTTCCTCTTGCTTGATTATAGGAAATAGCCTTCATTTAGTACCATGGTCTTTCCTGAGTTCCAATGGGCAGATTCATTAATAGTTCTAATAGTGGTTCCCTTAAGTCTCTTGGCCAGTTTCTTCGTATTTAAAAGTGGAGATAAGTAAACATACTTGGAATATTAACTGTGAAGATTGTATGAAAAAAGGATGCAAATGCATGTAATTAGTCTGCTCCTCTGGTAGCTCAGTTGGTAAAGAATCTGCCTGCAGTACAGGAGACCCAGGTTTGATCCCTGGGTAGGGAAGATTTCCTGGAGAAGGAAATGACAACCCACTCCAGTATTCTTGCCTGGGAAATCCCATGGACGGAGGAGCCTGGTGGGCTACAGTCCATGGGGTTGCAAGAGTTGGACACAACTTAGTGACTAAACCACCACCACCTTTATTTCTTGACAACTGCAGTTAGTGTGAGGCAAAAGACCAGTGCATGAAGGGTGTGTTGAACCTTTCAGATGGAAAAATTTCCCTTAAGACAGAGCAACAGTGGAAGTCAGGAATTTCAGATATTATTTCCATAAGATGTTACAAAAAGACCTAAGCTAACTTTTTGGCCAACCAAATAAATGGTTCAGCAGTCGAACTAAGTATGAGTTAGATTAGGAAAATAATGTGAAAGTTTTAGGTACTCTTGCCATCCCCAGTGGTATTAAATAAGAGGCTGTCTGTTTAAAGAGTTAGCTTATTTGTTGATGGCTGTTCAGCAAAGAGAAGCTGAGAATTGGTGTTGAGGAGCTATATTTTCCTGGATCAGGGTCTAAAAAGTTGATTCCATTCTGCAGTGATAGCAAGAGAGGTTATACAAGCATTGCCCAATGAATATTGCTCAGGAAATTAACTGGGCATCCAACTGCCCACGGTTGGATGATGCCTTGCTGAGCCTCTCTGTGCTTAATGTATTATATTAGGAAAGTGAATTGAATAGGCATTTTCAAATTGTAAAAATGATCATGTTTTCTGAACTCTTTCAAATGAGCCCTATCAGTAGAAGCATTGCCCACTGTGTTTTGTTTCTCAGGCCTTCAGAATGAGCCAATTACGTTTGAACATGGAACAGGCAGGAGAAACCTGCCAATGACAGCACATCAATACTGGACCGTGCAGTGGTGCACAGACTTTAACACTGTGTTACTCAAAGTGTGGTCTGTGGACCAGCAACATGGCCATCACCTGGGAGCTTTGAAAAAGGTATCATCTCATGGCCCGTGCCAGTTCTCCTGGTTTAGAATCTGCCTTTTTAACAAAATCCTCAAAAGAGTCCAGTGTACCTAAAATGTTGCAAAGCTCTGTTGTAGGTATGTATGTGTACATACCCTGGAGGTCTGGCGCGCACACACACATACGATTTTGATCTGTGATTCTAACTTAGATCTTAGGAATCATCATTTTTTCTTACAATACAGGTTACTTCATATCACACTGTGAAGCAATCTGTTCTCAGTTCACTTGTTCACCTTTGTAATGTGGTCATTTCTTCTGGAAAAATTTGGAAGACTGAAAACTTAAGGCATCTGTATTTACTATCAGTCCAAGAGCGCTATGTGTATCAAGTACTGTTGCTGTGGTTTAGTCTCTAAGTCATGTCCAACTCTTGCAACCCCATGGACTGTAGCCCACCAGGCTCCTCTGTCCATGAGATTTCCCAGGCAAGAATACTGGAGTGGGTTGCCATGCCCTTGTCCAGGGGATCTTCCTGACCCAGGGATCAAACCCTCATCTCCTGCATCTCCTGCATTGACAGGTGGATTCCTTTCTGCTAATCCAATGGGAAGCATGAATTATGTATAATAAATGTACCTTAATATATAGCTTTGAATGTATCAGTGATAGATATACTTGTTTATGTGCATATATGCACATATGTTCACTTTGGTTTTATTTTGTAAATTCTCTAGTTACCTGGAAAAAATACACAAAAGGAACAAAAACATTTTATTTTGGATAAAATAAAGCCCTGTTAATACATGGACACATTTCTTTAAATGCTGGAAGCTCCCTTGAAATCTACAAATGCCTGTAGAAGTAGAGCTGTTTCTCTGCAAAGTAAATTGAAAGTGTTTAATCAAATTACTCCAGGGAGAATCATCAACTAGAATGCAGTGAGAGGTCACCTTATGTCAGGGTTCCAGTTTGCTTGCAAATGCTTATTTTTTGTGTGTGTAGTGTTTTTTTAAGAGACGTAGTAAAAAACAATTGATTTTGGAATATCTATGCCAATCTTCATTCCCAACTATAAAGAGCCCTGCCAAGTCTGAAAAGGAAAAAAGAACAGAATCAGAATTAAAGGGGAAGGAGAAGAAATGCATTACTACAGAGGAAAACCTAGAGGAATTAATCTGAGAAAATGTGCAGAAGGGCAAGTTTACTTGTTGAGAGAAATGTGTTCTTTAATCTATGAAAGGACAAATGTGTGTAAAATGATATGTGTGTTCTAAGTCCCTTCGGTCATGTCCAGCTCTTTGCAACCTCATGGACTGTAGAGCCCCCAGGCTCTTCTTTCTGTGGGATTCTCGAGACAAAAATACTGGAGTGGATTGCCATACCCTCTTCCAGGGGATCTTCCTGACCCAGGGATCAGACCTGTGTCTCCTATATTGGCAGTTGGTTTCTTTACCACTAGCACTGCCTGGGAACAGACTTACTTGTGCTTATAGACCCTGACGAATTCTGCATATCTGTGGCTTGCCCTGTTTGTGATATACCTCAACATGAAACAACAGAAATATAGGTTAGAGGTATAGAATGACAAAGGTGGCAGGATGCTTACACGTATTATCACTATCAGTTCAGTCACTTAGTCATGTCGACTTTATGCCACCATCTGGACTACAGCATGCCAGGCCTCCCTGTCCATCACTAACTCCCAGAGTATACTCAAACTCATGTCCATTGTGTCAGTGATAGCATCTAACCATCTCATCCTCTGTCATCCCCTTCTCTTGCCTTCAATCTTTCCCACCAACAGGGTCTTTTCCAATGAGTCAGTTCTTCCCATCAGATGGCCAAAGTAGTGGAGTTTCAGCTTCAGCATCAGTCCTTCCAATAAATGTTCAGGATTGATTTCCTTTACGATGGACTGGTTAGATTTCCTTGCAGCACAAGGGACTCTCAAGAGTCTTCTCCAACACCACAGTTCAAAAGCATCCGTTCTTCAATGCTCAGTTTTCTTTATACTCCAATTCTCACTTCCATACATGACTACTGGAAAAAACCATAGCCTTGACTAGATGGACCTTTATTGGCAAAGTAATGTCTCTGCTATTTAATATGCTGTCTAGGTTGGTCATAAATTTTCTTCCAGGAGTAAGTGTCTTTTAATTTCATGGGTGTAGTCAAAATCTACAGTGATGCTGGAGCCAAAAAATATAAAGTCTGCCACTGTTTCCACTGTTTCTCCATCTACTTGCCATGAAGTGATGGGACTGGATGCCATGATCTTAGTTTTCTGAATGTTGAGCTTTAAGCCAACTTTTTCACTCTCCTCCTTCACTTTCATCAAGAGGGTCCTTTGTTCTTCTTCACTTTCTGCCATAAGGGTAGTGTCATCTGCATTATCTGGGGTTATTGACATTTCTCCTGGCAATCTTGATTCCAGCTTGTGCTTATTCCAGTCCAGCATTTCTCATGATTTACTCTGCATAGAAGTTAAGCAGAGTGACAATATACAGCCTTGACGTACTCCTTTACCTATTTGGAACAAGTCTGTTGTTCCATGTCCAGTTCTAACTGTTGCTTCCTCAGCTGCATATAGGTTTCTCAAGAGGCAGGTCAGGTGGTCTGGTTTTCCCATCTCTTTCAGAATTTTCCACAGTTTGTGGTGATCCACACAGTCAAAGGGTTTGACATAGTCAATAAAGCAGAAATAGACATTTTTCTGGAACTTTGTTGCTATTTTGATGATCTAGTGGATGTTGGTAATTTGATCTCTGGTTCCTCTGCCTTTTCCTAAACCAGACTGAACATCTGGAAGTTCACAGTTCATGTAGAATTAAAGCCTGGCTTGGAGAATTTGGGCATTACTTTGCTAGCATGTGAGATGAGTGCAATTGAGCAGTAGTTTGAGCATTCTTTGGCATTGCCTTTCTTTGGGATTGGAATGAAAACTGACCTTTTCCAGTCCTGTGGCCACTGCTGAGTTTTCCAAATTTGCAGGCAGATTGAGTGCAGCACTTTCATAGCATCGTCTTTTAGGATTGGAAATAGCTCAACTAGAATTTCATTGCCTCCACTAGCTTTGTTCATAGTGATGCTTCCTAAGGTCCACCTGATTTCACATTCCAGGATATCTCTCTCTAGGTGAGTGATCACACCATCGTTATTATCTGGGTTGTGAAGATCTTTTTTGTATAGTTCTTCTGTGTATTCTTGCCACCTCTTCTTAATATCTCTTCTTCTGTTAGGTCCATCCCATTTATATCCTTTATTGAGCCCATCTTTGCATGAAAAGTTCCCTTGGTATCTCTCATTTTCTTGAAGAGATCTCTAGTCTTTCCCATTCTATTGTTTTCCTCTATTTCTTTGCACTGATCACTGAGGAAGGCTTTCTTATCTCTCCTTGCTATTCTTCGGAACTTTGCATTCAAATGGGAATATCTTTCCTTTTCTCCTTTGCCTTTGGCTTCTCTTCTTTTCTTAGCTATTTGTAAGGCCTCTTCAGACATCCATTTTGCTTTTTTGCATTTCTTTCTCTCAGGGATGTTCTTGATCCTTATCTCCTGTACAATGTCATTAACCTCCATCCATAGGTAATCAGGCTCTCAATCATATATATTCCATTAAATCTATTTCTCACTTCCACTGTATAATCATAACGGATTTTATTTAGGTCATACCTGAATGGTCTAGTGGTTTTCCCTACTTTCTTCAATTTAAGTCTGTATTTGTCAATAAGGAGTTCATGATCTGAACCACAGTCAGCTCCCAGCCTTGTTTTTGCTGGCTATATAGAGCTTCTCCATCTTTGGCTGCAAATAATATAATCAATCTGATTTTGGTGTTGACCATCTGGTGATGTCCATGTGTAGACTCTTCTCTTGTGTTGTTGGAAGAGGAAGTTTGCTTTGACCAGTGCATTCTCATGGCAAGACTCTGTTAGCCTTTGGCTTGTCTCATTCTGTATTCCAAGGCCAAATTTGCCTGTTACTCCAGGTGTTTCTTGACTTCCTATTTTTGCATTCCAGTCTCCTATAATGAAAAGGGCATCTTTTTGGGGTGTTAGTTCTAGAAGTTCTTGTAGATCTTCCTAGAACCATTCAACTTCAGCTTCTTCAGGATTACTGGTTGGGGTATAGACTTGGATTACTGTGATATTGAATGGTTTCCCTTGGAAATGAACAGAGATCATTCTCTCGTTTTAGAGACTGCATCCAAGTACTGCATTTTGGACTCTTTTGTTGACTATGCTGGCTACTCCCTTTCTTCTAAGGTATTTTTGCCCACCATAGGACATATAATGGTCATCTGAGTTAAGTTCACCCATTCCAGTCTATTTTAGTTTGCAGATTCCCAGAAAAATTTGAAAACTCAGCAGTGGCCACAGGACTGGGAAAGGTCAGTTTTCATTCCAATCCCAAAGAAAGGCAATGCCAAAGAATGTTCAAACTACCACACAGTTGCACTCATCTCACACGCTAGTAAAGTAATACTCAAAATTCTCCAAGCCAGGCTTCAGCAATACGTGAACCGTGAACTTCCAGATGTTCAATCTGGTTTTAGAAAAGGCAGAGGAACCAGAGATCAAATTGCCAACATCTGATGGATCATTTAAAAAGCAAGAGAGTTCCAGAAAAAACATCTTTCTGCTTTATTGACTATGCCAAAGCCTTTGACTGTGTAGATCATAATAAACTGTGGAAAATTCTGAAAGAGATGGGAATACCAGACCACTTGACCTGCCTCTTGAGAAACCTTTGTGCAGGTCAGGAAGCAACAGTTAGAACTGGACATGGAACATCAGACTGGTTCCAAATAGGAAAAGGAGTACGTCAAGGCTGTGTATTGTCACCCTGTTTTAACTTATATGCAGAGTACATCATGAGAAATGCTGGACTGGAAGAAGCACAAGCTGGAATCAAGATTGCCGGGAGAAATATCAATAACCTCAGATATGCAAATGACACCACCCTTATGGCAGAAGGTGAAGAGAAACTAAAGAGCCTCTTGATGAAAGAGAATGAGGAGAGTGAAAAAGTTGGCTTAAAGCTCAACATTCAGAAAACTAAGATCATGGTACTGTATCCCAACACTTCATGGGAAATAGTTGGGGAAACAGTGGAAACAGTGGCAAACTTTATTTTTGGGGGCTCCAAAATCACTGCAGATGGTGATTGCAGCCAAGGAATTAAAAGATGCTGACTCCTTGGAAGGAATGTTATGACAAACCTAAATAGCATATTAAAAAGCAGAGATATTACCTTGCCAACAAAGGTCCATCTAGTCAAAGCTATGGTTTTTCCTGTGGTCATGTATGGATGTGAGAGTTGGACTGTGAAGAAAGTTGAGTGCTGAAGAATTGATGCTTTTGAACTGTGGTGTTGGAGAAGACTCTTGAGAGTCCCTTGTGCTGCAAGGAGATCCAACCAGTCCATTCTAAAGGAGATCAGTCCTGAGTCTTCATTGAAAGGACTGAAGCTGAGGCTGAAACTCCAGTACTTTGGCCACCTCCTGCAAAGTGTTGACTCATTGGAAAGACCCTGATGATGGGAGGGATTGGGGACCATAAGGGTAGTGTCATCTGGCTATCTGAGGTTATTAGTATTTCTCCTGGCTATCTTGATTCCAACTTGTGCTTCTTCCAGCCCAGCATTTCTCGTGATGTACTATGCATATAAGTTAAATAAGAAGGGTGACTTATAAGCAGGTGGGGGCACCCAATTCTTTTGGGAAAGCAGGGAAAAACAAAACTATCCTCGGTTACAGACCAGAAGGATGGTTCCAAAAGTCTTTTCACCACTCCCAAAACTTTCCCTGTTCATCTTATGAAGCTTGTAAATACTAAACAAAGGGGAAACAAAGTCATCCTAGGAAAAACTTGCCTATATCTTTGTGATGCAGATATCCTCTCTGGTGTTCCTTGGATCCTTATTTCTGCTGTCTTTTTGAAATGCAAATTTTAGAGAGGGTAAAATAATGCAGAAATTGGCTTGTCCAAGTAATTAGAAATTGCTTTTTCTGCAAATATAGTGTTTGACCTTCTAGCCAAGTGAGCCTGACTTGTTTCATCTGTGATAACTGCAATTTTAATTCAACCTCTTTTGTAAACACATGGGTTTTAGTTTTCCATACCTGACTCAGAGGTGGCTCAGATGGTAAAGAGTCTGCCTGCAGTGTGGGAGACTTGGGCTTGATCTCTGGGTCGGGAAGGTCCCCTGAGGAAGGGAATGGCAACCCACTCCAGTATCCTTGCCTGGAGAATTCCGTGGGCAGAGGAGCCTGGCAGGCTACAGTCCATGGAATTGCAAAGAGTCGGACATGTCTGGGTGACTAACACTTTTCACTTCACTAAAGATACTTAAGTTTAGAGAGAGAGAGTTATAAAATGAATCCTCAGCTTTCCAGTTTCTTTTAGAAGTTGAGAGTCACCTTTATCTCCTTTGTCTCCCTCAGGACTATTTAATCCATCAGTAAGTCCTGCCACATGGATGTCTATATTTACCTGTGGCTCCAGCTCTCTACACCAACACCACAAGTTCCACCCACCATCCCAGTCTCCTCTCCATCTAAGCTCCTATCCCTTATTTCCTCAAGCTTGCTGGACTGTTTCTCACCACAGGGCCTTTGCATAAGCTAGTTCCTCTGCCTTCTTAGCTGTAGTTCACACTTTCTCTGCTGGTTCCTGCTTATGTTTCATCTTAAATGTCAGTTCTTCGTGGAGGCTAGCACTAGACCCAATGCATGCTTACCATTTATCACTGCATTCATTATAACTGATAGTATATAGTTTTAAGTCTGTTCTACTACAATATATGGTAAGTAATGAAATAATTAGAATGACACATAATTTACTATTCCATCACAGGTTTTTGAGAGTGAAAATGGTGATGTCAGTAATCATGCCAAGGCAGCAGGCTCAAATCAGAACAAACTGGGACATATGGCCAGGATTGTATATAGTAAAGATGCTCTAGTACAAAAGTAGTGTTTGTTCATATTTTTTCCTAGGCAAGGAGAGGCAGAAGAACTGCAGCAGGCTTTAATATTTTGCCAGGAAGGAAAAAAGCTCTAAGCCTAAGTGCTGCACAGAAATGTTCCAGCTCTATTTTAGGGCTGAAGACTTTCAGGCTGAAGGGCTTTAGGGAAGATAAGATATTTAAAAATAGGTTTCTGCACTCAGTCCTGGTCCCTACAGAGGTGCAACTATAACCCTGGATGGTTCTCTGCTAAAGGTAGGGTCCACTTCCTCCCATGCTCACATTAACAGCAGCCCTGCTGATGCATACTCCATTTCTGTCTGCTTTTGTTCAACACCTGCAAGTCAGCATCCCAAGATTTGTTTTTCTGAGAACTTTTAAAATTTTCCACAGTAGCTTGTCTAGTCTATCTAAATTATCAACCAGGGTATAAATTATTCTTTTGGTTACTGCTCTAGTTACAACATTATATAGGTTTTGAGTGATCTGATCTGATTTTTATTTTTCCTATAAGCTGCAGTTTTTGTCTCCATGTATTCTATTGACTTTCAATGGAATATTTCTGACAACTCCTGGCAGAAAATGTATTTTCTACCATGGCCCATTACACGTGTGTGTATGTGTGTGTGTGTGTGTGTGTGTGTGTGTGTGTGTATACATATATACATAAAGTGAAGTGAAGTCGCTCAGTTGTGTCTGACTCTTTGTGACCCTGTGGACTGTGGCCTACCAGGCTCTTTGGCCCATGGGATTCTCCAGGCAAGAATACTGGAGTGGGTTGCCATTTCCTTCTCCAGGGGATCTTCCCAACCCAGGGATTGATCCAGGGTCTGCTGCATTGTAGGCAGACGCTTTACCATCTGAGCTACCAGGGAAGCCTGCATATATATATATATATGTGTGTGTGTGTGTGTATGTATATATATATATGTGTGTGTGTATGTATATATATGTGTGTATATATATATATATACACATACATAAATACATACATACATATATGGCTTTTCAGGTGGCATTAGTGGTAAAGAACCTGCCTGCCAATGCAGGAGATGTAAGAGATGAGGGTTCCATCCCTAGGTCAGGAAGAACCCCTGGAATAGGAAATGGCAACCCATTCTGGTGTTCTTACCTGGAAAATTCCACAGACAGAAGATCCTGGCAGGCTATAGTCCATGGGGTCACAAAAGAGTTTGCCTCGAATGAGTGCATATGCATACACACACACACACACACACACACACACAC
>SJYT01045129.1:45075-57793 GCA_006410635.1 Cephalophus harveyi
CTCCAGTGTTCTTGCCTGGAGAATCCCAGGGATGGGGGAGCCTGGTGGGCTGCCATCTGTGGAGTCACACAGAGTTGGACACGACTGATGAGACTTAGCAGCAAACATATATTTTATATAAACATGCACACATGCAGGCAAATATATACACATATAAGCAGAAGTGGCTTTACCCCCAAATTTGCCCTTATTAGGTATAAAGGGGTTGCAAGGGAGGAGGGGATGAGCTTTTATGAGTTTGAAGTTATGGAGGGAGGGATGCATGCATGCTGTGTTGCTTCAGTCGTGTCTGACTCTTTGCGACGCTATGGACTGTAGCCTGCCAGGCTCCTCTGTCCATGGAATTTCCCAGGCAAGAATACTGGAGTGGATTTCCATGCCCTCCTCCAGGGACTCTTCCTGACCCATGGGTTGAACCCTGCAGGCAGACACTTTACCATTGAGCTACCGTGGAAACCCTGTGGAGGCATATCCAAACAGAAGTGTCTAGCAGACAATCAATAAAGGATTTGAGTTGGGATGATTTGGGTTACAGTCCAAGTTGTAAGAATCGATGATATCTCAGTGGGCGAAAGCAGAACAAGGTAAGAGCAGAGATATGGCAGGTGAAACTTGGGGAATATTTATGTCTAGGGGTAGAGTTAGGAATAGAAACCAGCAAAGGAACTAATAGACATTACTGAGAGGTAGAAGCGGGGAGGAAAAGATAGCCTATATAGAAAGCAATTTAGAGACAAGGAAATAGTAGTATTGAGTGTTTGTTTATTCAAAACTTATTGAGCACATAAACTGCATGAAAGCAGGGTATTTGTTTTCTCCCCTGTTTAATCGTTAAAAGAAAATGTCCAGCACATGGTAGAAACTGTCTCTGTCTCTTCATGATTGTCTGTTTCTCTTTCTGCACACAAACACACAATTTTGTTTGTTTGTTTGGTTGGTTTTCTAAGAATAAAATGACTGCCCCTTGGAATTTGGGACAGGACTAGATACTGAGGAAGTAGATGATTAAGGCATGTCACTGCCTGGAAGTCTTCTTGGCCAAGTGGAAATGCAAATGTGAAGAAAGTGTCCAGTTTATTAAGCTATTATCCTTTCACTCCAAATTCATGCTTCTGATATGTCAGGGTGGCAGACTGGTCTATGGCACCAGACTCAAGCTTCTGTTACCCAAATTGATGCTTCTGCATTCAGCTTTGTGATACTGGGGCTGAAAGTTTACAAACTACACTTCTGCCTTTCTCCTGATTCCCTGTTAGATTCTGACTGTTGGGGGTGCTAGAGGACAAGAAGGGACTTATTCTCTTGTTTCCTCCCGCCCCCCACCCCCTTGGTGGCTTCCAGTGGGCTCCATGTCTGCTTCCTGTTCCTGAAACGTGCTTCTTGTCAGCATCACCCCAGCCTTCTTTAGCTCAGCAATGTGTATGTCCATTCCCACAGCAGCACTTGAATCCAGTTCATGCTTGTTTTTAGCACATGCAGATTCTGCCTCATTGTGCATTTCTCAGAAGCATCAGCATTAGCACATGTTCCATCCACAGAGAGTTGAGTCCCAGTCAGCTGGGGTTAACGCTATGAGCTCAGAGAAATCAGAGCAAACTGAGTTGAGCCTCTTCCTTTGAGTTCCACCTCAAGAGTCCTCTGCTCCAAGCCTCTGTTTTTTATTGCTTTTGACCTCTTTCTTTTGTTTCTTCAGTTCTAGGTGTGAGAGTTTTTTCCTCTAGGTGTTATCTCTATGATATTTTGGTGTTTTCTGTTTGTCTTCTCAGTTACCTACTAAACAACATCTTTGTTTATAAATCTTTATCTTAAAC
Source organism: Cephalophus harveyi (assembly GCA_006410635.1). NCBI lineage: Eukaryota > Metazoa > Chordata > Mammalia > Artiodactyla > Bovidae > Cephalophus > Cephalophus harveyi. Next base: position 46,887 of record SJYT01045129.1, read on the forward strand.
AATCTTCTTTTAATATAATTGGGGTGATTCTGTACCTTAATTGGACTTTAAGACAGAAATTGATAACAAGAGTGGTCCTAGGAAGTGAACACTGATAGGTGGGTCAGAAGAAGGATTTCTGGAGAGGCAGAAAGTAAGAAGTTCCAAAGTCAAGTGTGAAATTTATACAAGGGGAAGGGTTTGAATTTCTGAATGTATCTCCTTAATTTATGTGTCTGCAAAGGCAGTATTAATATTCAGTGATATAGTGGATATACTGGAGAGCAAATTAATCCTAAAACAATCAAAGTGGCATGATTTTATTATTAGCAATAAGTAATAGCTATCAGATAATTTTTGACTAATGACAATTTCCACTGCCTAAGTAGAATCTAATTGTTGAGTTTAATTAGAATGTAACAATTGTTGTTTATGTAACATTATTTATAATACTATCTATTTTCAGTATCATTATTTGCAAAATCATTAATTTAGAATAGGAATTATATAGTTATTTACACAACTGAGCTGTGCATGTGACATGAAATGATCTGACATACATAGTGATTAGTGATCACCCTAGGAAAAGGAAAGTACAGTTTATCTAACTAAATATCCAATCTTTCAAATCTCTGCACTTATTAATTTTCCCAATGAGTGTTTCTGTATCGTCTTAATTATATATAAAGAGAATGCATTTTTTATTGTGTGGATTTTCAGCTATGCATCAATTTTTTACAATATCTGTCCATGGCAGTCTATTCTGGCTTTTACTACAGATGCCCAGCAAACATGATTGGTATCTGTTTAGCTGCTTTTGTACTTTGTCTATGATAAAGAAAATAGTAATATTCCCCTGGTAGATTATAGAGTTAAGTACTATAACAAGAATATTTTAATCAGAGAGTTCTCTGTCATGTCTTGCTTCTACGCACGAATGATTTGGCATTAAAAGATCTTGGGCATGTAATTTAACCTGAAATTCTCAGTATTTTTGTTATTTCTTGATATAAATATTGATATTACTTCATGAGTTTCTTTAGGATTCATTCAGAAGATACAGGTCAATATAATGGCAAAGCCTGATCTGGAATACATGCTCAATTACTAAGGGATAATATTATATTTTTATGGTACTAAAATCCTTAAGAGTTTATTTTCTTATACTATCCAAAGTCAACTGTTAACTAAAGGCTTAGTTCATATAACACAGAACCACTACTTTTTTTTCACGTTTATTGGTAAATTCAATCTGATTCTTAACACTGAAGAAATTTAAAATGCACTGAGATTAATGTACCTAAAGAGATGATAAGAGGAAGTTAATAGTTTATGTGCTCTAAGACATTAGAGGAAGGATTAATTCTGCAGAGATGATCAAGAAATTTTTGATGTAAGAAACAGCATGCAAGTTGAATCTGGAAGGATGGTTAGAATTGCATTAGGTAACTGGGATAAATCACACAGAATTATGTGATAAAAGAACATATACAAGGAGAAGTATGTAAGTTGCTCTTTTGTAATTTGAAAGTTACTGTGAGAGTACAAGATCTTGAACACCTTTTTCTGGAGTCTTATATATTCTGGGTTATTGTGTATCTGTTAAATATACAACCAGGCAGGATGGTGATCATGTGGGCTCCTTCTGAAACAAGCATAGAAGTATGAAAATTTAACATCAACTTCTATCTCAATCTTTCTAACATTCCATTCTACAGTAATACTTTTTAAATAACTGTTTTCACCTGAGCAGCTCCAATGGATTAATAGGATCTAGATGTAGAGTTTTGTTGAGGTGGGTTCTGGGGAACAATAGAAAAGAATATCAAAATTTATGAACAAGCTAGCTCCACTAAAATTGATGGATTCCATTTTTCTGGTCACTCATCAGTGGCATGATATTCGTGAAACTGTTTTTCCCAAATGTCTACATCATTAAGATCTGAGACAAGGTGTGCCCACTGTGCTCTATCTGATTTCTGATCCACAAAATCATGAGTGAGTAAAACTAACCCAGCATGTTTTGAGAATAGTAGGTTATACAACAACATAGAACTGACATAGAAATTGGAACCTACCGCAAGGGTCCTGCAGTAACAACAACCTAAAACATGTGGTGCTGGTTTATGACTGGGTAGCACAGAGAAGACTGAAAAGCCCCTGGGAGCTGCTAGTGGAAACCAATAGGCAACATAGTTATTGCTATAGGAATCAGAAGAAAGAGGACTAGGATTGAGGTCATGTACTGGAAGCACAATTAGTAACTCAGAATCAGCTGAAAGTGTCAGTAACTTTCTATTAGCTGTCTATAATAATATCTGAGTAAAATATAACAGGAGAGAAATGAGCTAGATTTCAAGCATTATCTGGAGGAAAGAGAAGAACCAGAACCTGGTGTGTTTTAAAATAAAACTTTCTCATCCTCAATTGTGTCCAGCAAAAGACTCTAAAATTAAAATGGATTATGCATATATCAAATACAAAGCATGGCCAATAAAAATGCATCCTTGGGGTAAAGATTACATCAGTGTTACAGTTATAAATCTCTTGGTTGAAAGCTCAGAAAGTTTTAAAGCTTCTCCTAGCTGGGCAAAAGAGCATTTGAGAATCTCAAAGGTGTACTTTGTAGACACTGAAAATAGCACTTCTGATAGTCTTAAGAACATTTTCTCACAGCACCCGACTCAGTGCCCAAAGTAGAAACAAGGGTGAGCATCAAGAGACTGTAGGTGAAGCTTTTCTCTAGTGGAGTGTATTGTAATTTAATACATAGAAAAAAATTTTTTTAATAAATTACATGAGTTTGACTTTAAAAAACCCAAATAAACAGAAACAATTTAAATTAAAAGAGTTTGTTGGCCTGCAACTTTTTTGAGATACAATTGATTTGCAGTATTGTATTAATTTGATTATTATTCAAGATTTTTATAGATTATGCTCCCTTTAAAGTTATTACAGAATAATGGCTACATTCTCTATGCTGTACAATAGATCACTATTACTTATCTATTTTATACATAATTGTTTGTTTCTCTCAGTCCCACACCCCTATCCTGTCCCTCCCTCTTCCTCTCCCCACTGTCATCCTCCAGTTTGCTTTCTGTATCTGCGAGTCTGCTTCTGTTTGATATATACATTAGTTTTATATTTTAGATTCCACATATAAGTGATTACATGCTATACTTGTCTGATTTGTTTCACTAAGCATAATACTCTCTAGGTCCATCCTTGTTGCAAATGGCGAAATGTTGTTCTTTTATATATTGAGTAATAGTTCATTATATATTTTTGCATCTTCTTTATCTAGTTCATCTGTTGATGAACAGTTGGATCAGTTCCATATCTTGGCTATTATACATAGTGCTGCTATGAACATTGATGTGCATGCAATTTTCGAATTATTGTTTTTATGTATTTATTTTTGGATATATACTGAGGAGTGCTAAATCATATAGCAGTTCTATTTTTTAGCTTTTTGAGGAGCTTCTGTATTACTTTCCATAGAGGCTACGCCAGTTTACATTCCAACTAACAGTGTAAGAGGGTTCCCTTTTCTCCACATCCTTGTCAACTTTTGTTATTTGTAGATTTTAATGATAGTCATTCTGACTTGTGTGAGGTGAGCTTGCATTGTGGGGTTTTTTAAATATAATTTTAATTTTACCTTGGTGTGCAGTTGATTTACAATGCTATGTTAGTTTCAGGTGTACAGAAAAGTGATTCAGTTATACATTCAATACATATATCCATTTTTTTCAGATTTTTCCCCATATAGTTTATTATAGAATATAGAATTGCATGATAGTTTTGATTTTCATTTCTCTAAGGATTAGTGATGTTGAACATCTCTTCATGCACCTGATAGCCTTCTGTATTTCTGTTTTGGAAAAATTTCTATTCAGGTCTTCTTCCCATTTTTAAATCAGATTGTTCTTTTGATATTGAGTTGTATGAGCTATTTTTGCATGCTGTGTATTAACCCCTTCTCATATTATTTGCAAATATTTCCTTCCATTCAGTAGGTTATCTTTTTGTTTCGCTGATGGTTTCCTTTACTACTGCACAAAACTTTTAAGTTTAATTAAGTCTCATTTGTTTTTGCTTTTATTTCTTTTGCATTAGGAGATAGATCCAAAAACTATCTCTGTGATTTGTGTCAAAGAGTATTCTGCTTATGTTCTGTTCTTGGAGTTTTATGGTTTCAGGTCTTACATTTAGGACTCTAATCTATTTTGAATTTATTTTTGTATATGGTATGAGGAAATATTCTCATTTCATTCTTTTATATGCAGCTGTCCAATTTTCCCTGCATTGCTTATTGAAGAAACTGTCTTTTCTGCATTGTATGTTCTTGCCTCCTTTGTTGAAGATTAATTGACCATAGGTGTATGAGTAGCCTGCATCTTTGTATGGGGAGGAAGCAAACTGAGAAAATAACTCAAATACTGACACTGGCCATTCTTTGTGATGTGATGGGTACTTAATTCAAATTTTTTTTAAAAAAAAGTAAGGCTATTCAAATTTTTATCTTAATTTGTGTCAATTTTATTAAGTCCTTTTTCTCTCAACTTCATTTGAACTGAACTCATTTTTTTAATAGTTGTGAATTCATCACCATAAAGTCATTTCAAAATTAATTTTTATTATCTTTTTGCTATGTGTAAACTTTAATTACATGACCTTTTAAATTTCTAATATTAGACAACTTGTTTTTTCTTGTTATTGTTGTTCTTCATCAGTATTTCTAAAACTTACTTATTTTCAAAAACCTAAGCTTTGTGGGGAGGGAGGTGGAAGGGGAGTTCAGGATAGGGGACACATGTACACCCATGGCTGATTCATGTCAGTGTATGGCAAAAACCACTACAATATTGTAAAGTAATTAGCCTCCAATTAAAATTAATTAATTAAAAAAACTAAGCTTTTATGTAGCAATTTCTCAAATGTCTGTATGTTTTATATTTTAATGAGTTTCTGTTCTTATCTTTATTGTGTCCATACACCTACCTTCATTTTAATTTGTTCTTATTTTCTAGCTAATTAAATTGAAAACAGGTAACCGATGCTAAATTACTTTTCAAATTCATACATATAAAAGTGTAATTGTCCAACTAAGTGCTGCTTTATCTATATTCTCAAAATTTTGGCATGCTGAATTTTTATTATCATTACTCAAAAGATATTACAACATCCCTTACTTATTTTTTATTGACTCTTTGGCTATTTAGAGATGTTTTATTTAAATTCCAGGTGTTTGGAGCTTTTTAAAATTCTTGTCTTACTTATTTCTAATTTAATATATTGCATTTAGAAAAAAGTACTATGTAATATTTCTATTTTTTGAATTAATTTACAGTGAGTTTATGACTTGGCATTTGGTCTAGCTGGTGTTACTCATGTTACCTTGAGAATAATATACATTAAATTTCCATTTCACTCATGGAAAAGTAGTTCTATGAGAATTATCTATCTACCATAAACAGCTAGAACACAAGAAAACCTGTATGAAGCAATGGACTACAGGAGGTACAACACTGTGAGTCCTGAGAGAAGGGAAACAGGAGGTGAACCCTGCGCCTCACCAAGCCACTAGCAGTTTGCAGGCTGTGGAACAGGGAGGGGACTCAAACGGAGTCAGTAGTCTTATTTAACTAAGGAGACAGACAAGAGTGTGAGACAACTGAGGGGGCTGGAATTTGAAAGCCAGAATACTCCTAAGAGGAAGTTCTAGAGATCAATTCAAGAGCCTTTTTGAGCCATTTCCAATAGCAAGATCAGAGAAACTTTGTCATACATGGGGTATTGATTAGTATATTAATTTCCTTAGGCTTCTATAACATATACCACAAACTAGGTGGTTTAGAACAACAGAAATTTACTGTCCCAGAGTTCTGGAGCATAGAATTAAAAAAATCAAGGTGTCAGCAGGGCACAGTGCTCTCTGAAACCTCTAGAAGAGACTATTTACTTACCTCTTCTACCTTCTGGGATTTAATGACAACCTTTGGCACTCCTGTCTTATGGATGAGTCACACCAGTTTCAGCCTGTGTTGTCACATAGCAATCTTGCTGAGTTTTTCTTCTTCTCTTTTTATAAGTCACCAGACATAATGGATTAAGGGCTGACTCCAGTATGACCTCATCTTGCTGCTGCTGCTGCTGCTGCTAAGTCGCTTCAGTCGTGTCCGACTCTGTGCGACCCCACAGATGGCAGCCCATCAGGCTCCCCCATCCCTGGGATTCTCTAGGCAAGAATACTGGAGTGGGTTGCCATTTCCTTCTTAACTAACTATATATGCAATAGCTCCATTTCCAAATGAAATCACATTCAGAGGTGTTGGGGATTAGGACCTCAGCATCTTCTTTTGAGGAGACACAATTCGATCCGTAACAAATAGCTTCCTGAGAATCATCATTCCTTAGAAATGAGTCCAAGAGTAAAGGATTATTTATGCCAGCCACAACAAAGTATAAAAGCAAATCTCAAATAATAAAGTAATTTACAAATTAGTTAGTTGAGAGCCAAAAAAGTCCAATACTCTTAAAGAAACAGAATAAAATCAGTAGCCAAACACATGAAATTTATAATATCCAGAATCTAATCAAATCTTACATGCTGTGCAAGCAGGCAGGAAGATACTACCCATATCTAGGAAAATAAAAGCAATCAATAGAAGCATACTCTTAATTGATATCATATAATTAGAAAACAGGGTTCTTAGATAATTTATTATAAATATGTCCACAGATAAAGGCAAATGTGAGCATAATGAGGAGGAAAGAAACACAAATTTAAATTTTAGAAGTGAAAAATAAGTATTTGTGATACAAAATATACTAGATGAAATTAACAGTATATTAGACTATATAGATGAAACATTCAATGCGGTTATAAATATATCAATATTAATTATCCTGTAGGTGTATCAATATTAACTTTGCAAACTGAGGTACAAAATGTTTTAAAAGTCTAAAAAATAATAGCAGCAGTGTACTGTGAGCTGTGGGCCACTATCATAAATGAAATTAGAGTTCTAAAAAGACAGTTTGAGGATTAGAGGAAAAAATACATTGCAAGAAATAATAACTAACATTTTCACAAATTTGATGAAAACTAAATAAGTATTCACATGTTAAGGATGCACACTGAACCTCAAGTTGTAAACAAAGAAATACTAAATCATTCAAAATGCTGAAAACCAGTGATAAACAGAATAACGTAAGATGTCCAAGAAAAAGGATACATTATGTATAGAGGAATAAATATAAGACTAATTTTGGGGGGCTCCAAAATCACTGCAGATGGTGATTGCAGCCATGAAATTAAAGACACTAAACTCCTTGGAAGAAAAGTTATGACCAACCTAGATAGCATATTCAAAAGCAGAAACATTACTTTGCCAACAAAGGTCCGTCTAGTCAAGGCTATGGTTTTTCCAGTGGTCATGTATGGATGTGAGAGTTGGACTGTGAAGAAAGCCGAGCGCTGAAGAATTGATGCTTTTGAACTGTGGTGTTGGAGAAGACTCTTGAGAGTCCCTTGGACTGCAAGGAGATCCAACCAGTCCATTCTAAAGGAGATCAGCCCTGGGTGTTCTTTGGAAGGAATGATGCTGAAGCTGAAACTCCAGTACTTTGGCCACCTCATGAGAAGAGTTGACTCATTAGAAAAGACTCTGATGCTGAGAGGGATTGGGGGCAGGAGGAGAAGGGGTCGACAGAGGATGAGATGGCTGGATGGCATCATCGACTTGATGGATGTGAGTTTGAGTGAACTCTGGGAGATGGTGATGGACATGGAGGCCTGGCGTGCTGTGATTCATGGGGTCGCAAAGAGTTGGACACGACTGAGTGAGTGAACTGAACTGAACTGAATCTAAATCTGTGAAGCAAAGAGGAAATTGGAATGGCATTTTTTAAGAGTTGAATGAAAAAAAAAAAAGTCATTTCAAAATCCTTTAACCCAAAATGAAGACTTTTTAAAGCATGTCGATGCTGGGTAAATTCATTGTCATAAGATTTGCAATATAAGCAATACTAAAGAAAATTATTTAAGCAGCAGGAAAAAAAGCAAGATGAAAATTTGGACCCACACAAAGCAATGAAAAGTTTCCAAAATAAGAAATATGTGGGTAAATACAAAATACATTTGTTCTCACCTGTAACTTATTTAAATCATAATAACATATTTAGAGAAATGTTCTTAAATAAATTTCTTATGGTGTTTATAACATTAAATTATATAAATTAAAATAGATGACAGCAATAGCATAAGGATGGGAGGGAAGAAATGGAAGTATAAATACATTTCTTCTCTTTTTTACCCTTTTAAATCATAAAAACATATTGAGAAGTGTTTTTAAATACTTTATTATGGTATTTATAACATTAGATTATATAAATTAAAATACATAATAACAATAGCACAAAGATGGGAGGGAAGAATGGAAGTATACTGTTGTAAGGTTTTAATGATAACTATGAAGATACGTGATAATATTGCCTACAAAATGGCAGAGTAGAAGGACGTGTGCTCATCTTCTCCTGCAAGAACTCCAAAATTACAACTCGCTGCTGAGCAACCAGCAACAGGAGAATGTTCAGTTTGGTTCATTTCAGTCTCTCAGTCATGTCCAACTCTATGTGACCCCATGGACTGCAGCATGCCAGGCTTCCCTGTCCATCACCAGCTCCCGGAGCCTTCTTAAACTCATGTCCATAGAGTCATTGATGCCATCCAACCATCTCATCCTCTGTCATCCCCTTCTCCTCCCGCCTTCAATCTTTTCCAACATCAGGGTCTTTTCCAATGAGTCGGTTCTTTGCATCAGGTGACCAAAAGATTGGAGTTTCAGCTTCCACATCAGTCCTTCTAAAGAATATTCAGGACTGATTTCCTTTAGGATGGACTCGTTAGATCTCCTTGCAGTCCAAGGGACTCTCAAGAGTCTTCTCCAACACCACAGTTCAAAAGCATTAATTCTTCAGCACTCAGCTTTCTTTATAGTCCAACCCTCACATCCACACATGACTACTAGAAAAACCATAACTTTGACTAGATGGACCTTTGTTGGTAAGGTAATGTTGGATCTCATCAAAAAAAGATGCCTCACATCCAAGGGCAAAGGAGAAGCCGCAGCAAGATGGTAGGAGGGGTGAAATTGCATTTAGAATCAAATCCCATACCAGCCAGAGACACTCAGAGGGCTCAAACAGAATCTTGTGCACACCAGGAGACCCCACAGAGACTGAGCCAGACCTGCCTTTGAGAATTTGAGTGTCTCCTGCAGAGGTACAGGTCAGCAGTGGCCTGCTGCAGGGGCAGGGGCTCTGGGTTCAGCAGGCCTGGGTGTGTCATAAGCCCTCTTGGAGTGGGTGGCCAACATAGAGCGACCAGAACTCACACAGGACTGGGGAATCTCACCAGAACTCACACAGGACTCTTGGACAGCACAAACAAAACCTTGTGTGTACCAGGACCCAGGAGAAAGGAGCAGTGACCTCACAAGAGACTGACCCAGACTTGCCTGTGAGTGTCCAGGAGTCTCTAGTGGAGGCGAGGGTCAGCGGTGGCCTGCTGCATGGTTGGGGGCACTGAGCGCAGCAGCACATGCATAGGACTTTTCAAAGGAGGTCGCCATTATCTTCATTATCTTCTAGAGCAACTATCTTACTATTATTTTTAACAAAATACATTTTATATGGAAAATTTTTATTCTTCAAAAAAGAAAACTTCTGGAATGGGACCAGCTAAGTCATCTCTTACTATTTCAAATCAAAGATGAACCAAGCTGATGGTTCACAATCCAGTTCTGTGTGAATAAAGTAAGCATCAAGAAGTATAGGTGTCATCTTCTAAGGGAAATATTCTTAGGATCTGGCAGCATAAATCCATCAGTGAGTTTGTAGTAGACTTGTGGAGTCAGACTCCACTATGGCCAAAGTAAAATACATAGTCAAACTGGGATCACCTTGCAATTTTCAGAATGCCTTCAAGATCCCCCTTATCCTGTTATGGCTGAGGGAAGCGCTGATGGGTGTAGGTACCACAGACTGTAAACCCTTCTCCTTTTGTCTCAGTGCCGAGAAGGCAGATGAGCTGGGGATCTAGTCTCTAAGATCTAGCCTCTAAAGATCTAGTAAAATCCCACACAGTTTACTTCATGCCAGCTTTTACTCTCTGTGAGGTCCAGGCAAACCAAGAACGCTATATAAATTTGGGTGGCATCGCTTATAATTAACTCCATCATTTCTAAACACGTAGGGTACGTGCCCATCCAGGAGTCCTCAGGGCCGATGGTTGGGCGTTGCCGCCACCGCGACTGCCACCTGGTCGTGCCTGCGGTCGGCTGGGACTCTCTGCGTTCCTCCATGCCCAGCCACGCGGCACGCCCGTGCTGCACTACGCTGCTCTCTCCACGCCCCTATATTTAATATAATTATTGATAAGACTGACGTTTGTCTAACCTTTAAAAATTTTTCTTTCTGTTCCAACTGTTCTTAGTTTATCTGTTTCTCTTTCTTTCCTTTTAAAATGATTATTTAATTCCTATATTAGCTTTTTACCTCTATTTGTATATTTTTAGTGGTTTCTCTTGTGATTCCAGTATGGATCTGTAACATATCACAGTCCATTTAGATTTAACAACATCAGTTCAGTTCAGTCGCTCAGTCGTGTCCGACTCTTTGCGACCCCATGAATCGCAGCACGCCAGGCCTCCCTGTTCATCACCATCTCCCAGAGTTCACTCAAACTCACATCCATCGAGTCAGTGATGCCATCCAGCCATCTCATTCTCGGTCGTCCCCTTCTCCTCCTGCCCCCAATCCCTCCCAGCATCAGAGTCTTTTCCAATGAGTCAACTCTTCGCATGAGGTGGCCAAAGTACTGGAGTTTCAGCTTTAGCATCATTCCTTCCAAAGAAATC
>SJYT01045129.1:60226-111681 GCA_006410635.1 Cephalophus harveyi
ACTGTTTTGTTCTCTTAATATCCAATATGCTAATAAATTTATCTTTTAAAACATTTTAAATAATATTATTTTCTATTATAGTTTTTCTATTTCATTCTTTTTATAATTTTCATTTCTTTGCTGAAATTGATTCCCTGTCTATGCTCCTTTTAAAACCCTGAGCATAATTCTAATAGTTATTTTGAAGATCTTTTCTACTAATTTTAAAACTTGGATCATCCATTTTTAATGACATATTTCCCTCAGTGAGTCACATTTTCTGCTTCTTTATATGTCTGGTAATTTCTTTATTGTTTTATACATGTTCATAACATTGAAAAGACTAGATCATATCATCTTTTTATGAAAGGTACTGTTCTTTTTTTCTTTCAAGTGTTTAATTTACTTGATAATTACCTTAAATTAAGTTTAGTTTTATTATTTGCCAGGAAGAAAATTCAAGTGTTTACCAAAATGATATAATTTGACAAGGTTCAAATACTTTCTTTCCACAGTAATTGGTAGCAGCTAACATCTCTGTTTTGAGTATTCAACTATTAATAGTTATTTCCCACTGGAACATTTAGAATATCTCCCACAGGTGAACAGTTCACGTGTCAGTCAAGAATTTAGGGGAGATTAAAGTTGGATTTGGGGCTCCCATCAACTGCATGTCCTTTCTTTCCAGCTTTTTTCCTATCAATGTTCAGCCACTTTGGCAGCACAAAGTTCATTCTTTGAAATCCAAAACAAACCTAGACCATACTTCTGCTTATAGTAAAGCTGTTCTTCACTGTGCGCACTGGGGGTTCTTGCAGAGGGAAAAAGCCTGTAGAAATGGATCTCTTCCAGGGCTTTTCACTTCTTTCAAGGGTTAAATACCTGTAATTTGTGACCCCTTTTCTTCCCTCTTCAGTTACTCCAAAGTGTTATATTTGTCTACAGTTTATAATTTTGATCTGTGGTATGGTTATTCTAACATAAGATACACTGCCGTTAGCAGAACCAGAAATAGGGGCTAAGTTTTTATTCTTTCTGGAGAAGGGAAAGGCTACCGACTCCAGTATTCTGGCCTGGAGAATTTCGTGGACTGTATAGTCCATGGGGTCACAAAGAGACGGACACGACTGAGTGACTTTCATTTTCACTTTTTATTCTTTTTTTGGCTGAGAGACAAAGAATTTGCATGCAATGCAGGAGACACAGGTTTGATCCCTGGGTCAGGGAGATCCTTTGGAGAAGGAAGTAACAACCCACTCCAGTATTCTTGCCTGGGAGAGCCCATAAACAGAGGACTCTGATGGGTTACAGTCTATGGGGTCACAAAATAGTTGGACATGACCTAGTGACTAAACAACAGCAACAATGTAGTTGCTTTGTGATCTGTTGGTTTCTGCTGTACAACAAAGTGCATAATCTATATGTATCCATAGATCCTCTCTCCCTTGACCCTCTATCCCACCTCCTCCCACCTCATGCCCCTAGGTCATCACAGAGCACCAAGCCGAGTTCCCTGCTCCATACAGCAGCTTCCTACTAGCTATCTGTTTCACAAATGGCAATGCATATACTTCAGTCCTAGTCTCCCAGTTCATCCTATCACCCTCCTCCCTACATGTCCTCTACTTTCTCTACTTCTGTGTCTCTTTTCTTGCCCTGAAAATAGGTTCATCTGTACCGTTTTTCTAGATTTTACATGTATGCCTTAATATATGATGCTTCTTTCTCTTTCTGACTTCACACTGTATAACAGACTCTAGGTCCATCCACATCACTGCAAATGACCCAGTTTTGTTTCTTTTTATATCTGAGTAGTATTCCATTGTCGGGGAAGGCAATGGCACCCCACCCCAGTACTCTTGCCTGGAAACTCCAATGGACGGAGGAGCCTGGTGGGCTGCAGTCCATGGGGTCGCTAGGAGTCGGACACGACTGAGCAACTTCATTTTCACTTTTCACTTTCCTGCACTGGAGAAGGACATGGCAGCCCACTCCAATATTCTTGCCTGGAGAATCCCAGGGATGGGGGAGCCCGGTGGGCTGCCGTCTATGGGGTCGCACAGAGTCGGACACGACTGAAGCGACTTAGCCGCAGCAGCAGCAGCAGTATTCCATTGTATATATGTACCACATCTTCTTTACCCATTCAACTATTGATGGGCATCTAGGTTGCTTCCATACCCTGGCTGTTGTAAATAGTGCTGCAGTGCACATTGGGGTGCATGTGTCTTTTTTGAATTATGATTTTCTCACAGTCTATGTTTTATTTATCTTTGAATTTCCAGCACTAGAAATGTCCTGCATGATAAATAAATAATCAATATATGTATATTGATCAGATGAATATGTATGTGCACAGAATGAGCTCCCGTGGGAGAAAGGATGGCATGAAAGCCATTAAGTTCCCCTCAATACCAGCCCCCCTTGCAACTCCTTATCAGCCTAGTAATACCAGTATAGACTACTTCATACTGTTTATGTCTCTGGAACTCCTAATAGTTCCATTTTAGACAATTTCTCCCACTCAGACTTTTCAGTTAGTTTTGTAAGCTTGCAGACCATCCCTCTCTTTCATTTTGCTCTCTTTGAATTGAAGAGACGTTTCAATTTTCAAATGAACCAGAGAGACAGACACAGCAATAGTTCTTACTTGAATCATGCTCTCAAGGGAGAATGGAGTAGATTAGAAATCTTTTGCTCTCTTTTGATTGCTTTATTTAATGTCAGTGGCAAATGTTTAAAGAATAATTTGTCAGTCTCTTTGGCCCAGGTTTTATTCAATGGAAAGTCTTTGTATCATTTCACTTTCCTTAAATGAAACAACAGTTGGAGGTGAATTAGGCTTTTGAGCGTTATTGAAATTTTCCTTGTTTAGAAGTAAAATTTCTAGTTCCCTCTTTGTTCCCTCCAGTGCCACCCCTTAACTCCTTTGCTACCTGTCAGCCTGTGTTTTATATTTACCCTGAACTTGTGAACAATCCAAATTTATGTCATTGACTTTGATGTTTGTGGTAAACATAGGTATATGCTTCTTACAAGTTTTGTTTTTAACAGATTTAAAGTTCACAGAGACCTGAGAACTTGTTAAGCAACTTGCTGTGTGGATTACCTTGTAATTGTGTTATACAATGAACTTCTTGACATTTTTGGTAATGGCTCTGGGATGTAAAAAGACAGAGTTCACTTAAAATTAACTTTTTCCTATTAGCTCTCTCCACTTTGAACCACCTTTATCCTGCCAGTAAGCTAAAGTGTCTAAACGAAATCTTTCATTATTCATTGTTGCATTATTTATTAAATTATTATTTTAACAATTATTTATGGGGGCTTTTTCTCTGTTTTGCATTATTCTAGGTTTATGGAGCTTGGTGATGAAAGGTACTGAATTAAGTATGATGTAATGAAAAAAGATATGATCCCTGATATTGAGACTCTCATTCTTAGAGCAAGGCAAGAATTTTAGAATAATAAAGAATAAAGTAATAAACAGGGATTTTAAGAAATGGACAAGCAGGGGCTTTGACTATGGCCCTATGTCCCTTAGAAAACTCCCAGAAGATAAAATGATTGAGGTGCAAATAAATAAAGCTGAGTATTTCAGTTGAGGCCAAACCAGGTTAACTTTTGGTCAGTGAAGCTGGTGAGCTTATAGTTCCATGGTAGTTCTTCCTGGCATTTTTGTTTATTGTCAGAAGTAGAAGTAAATGTTCTGAAATGGGGAGGGGGACTGAGGATGGTGTTTGAAAGGTTTTATTCTTGATGGGTTGAGAACAGAGAGAAAAGGATGATGAATAGTATGACATAACATTTATCTTCCCTTTTCTCTCTTAGACTGTTGGGTTGCTTTTGATTAATTTCTTTGTAAAAGGGATTCAGGGTCTATTGAAGAAGGAGAGCTTGTAAGATAAAAGACTGAGAGATCCTGGGTGCAAATGGTATTGCTTTGAAGTAGTAGTAAACAGCTATTATTTCTGCTTCTATAACATCCATCTGCTAATTTTCTGTAAAATGTCCCCAATTTTTTTTTTATTATTAGAAAGCAACTCTCTTCTACTGCTAGGCCAAATGCTTCATGGGAGACTCATTTATTCTTAGATCTATGGGTAGACTATGATAAAGGCCTATTCCAACAGTATTCTGTCTCTACTACCCTTGGTACATGGTTGAACATGGCACAAAACAGGCAAAACAAAGACCATTTCAGTACATTTTTGGAGTGATTGCAGTTAAGAAAGGGCTTATGCAGCCAGTGATGGCAGCTGTTCAATATAGAATGAACAGTAAAACCCATTGGCGCACATCACCCCTTCACCAACCCCATTATTCCCACTACAGGGCTCTGACCCTTGAGAGCTTAGCATGATCACTACTGAAGGATTACAAATAATGGTTCAGTGCAGCAGTGGAAGAGATGATTTTTCCAGAAGCAGTTGTCCTGTGGACAAGAAGTCAGGATCATAGCAATTGAATGTAAATATTTCTCATGTGAACCCCTCAGAAATTACTTAAAAGATGTTAAAAGGGAGCCAATATCTATTGCTCAGGTAGGTGAGACTAAGGACCCTGGTCATTTGGGAATTGATCTTGAATGTTACACTGATGTTACGTTTGTACTCAGTGACAGGTCAGCTGGAATAATTGAACTACATAAATAATAGGATGAGATCAGCAGGCTACAAAGATGGAAAAGACATTCCAAAGAGCGAGAATAGCATTGACCGAGAAAAGCAGGCAAGAACATGGTGCAGGTGGGTGGTAGCAAACGACTTGGTGAGAATGAGCATGTCATGCTTTAGGGGAAGAGGGTGCAGCATCAAAGAGACGGGGAACCAGCTCACTTTCCTCTTCGACAAACATTAATGCCTACATTTTATTATTTAGCCTGGCATCCAGGATTCCTCACCAGTCTAAACTTCTCTTTCAAACCCCTCTTCAGCCAAGTTCTTCTGTTTCCTTCAGTGAGCTAGTGTTTTACTTCCTCCCAGTTCTTACCCAGAGTCATTTCTCTTGCCTTGAACTGTCATCCTCTAGCAATTTTAATCTTTTCAATTCACCTGATAAGTTAGCTTTGATTAATTGATCAACTGCTTTGCGTGGCTATTTATCTTTTTTAAAATGCATCCATCTTATCTCATCTAATTAGTATTTAAGCTCATTGAGGGACAAAGGAGAGTATTATGTTGTTCATTTTTCACCTACTAAAGAACCTGGTGCTTCTCAGTGATTCAGCGGTAAAGAGTCTACCTGCCAATGCAGGAGACACGGGTTTGATCCCTGGGTTGGGAAGATCCCCTGAAGGAGAAAATGGGAACCTAGTATTCTTGCCTGGGAAATCCCATAGACTGAGGAGCCTGGCGGGCTATGGTCTGTGGGGTCGCAAAAGAGTTAGACACAACTTACCATCTATATAATCATGACAATAAAAATCCTGGTGTAATCCCCAGAATGTAGTGTCCAGTGAGCAAAAGTGTGATAGTCTGTGGGTAAGAGCAGAGAATATCAGTCTGTGACTTTCTTTCCTTCAGCTTTATATGTTCCAGGGGAAGTCCAGAATCAGCCCATATGCCTTGACAGCATATCTTCTTCAAAGAGATTTGGAAGGTATCAGATTGATCACCCTCGAGAGAGAGAGACCCTGGTTCTCCCTATCCCAGTATGTCCTGGCAGAGCCTCAAAGGCTCCCTGTCCCTCCTGTTCAGTGGCATCAGCTGTTGGGGTTTCAGAGCCCAGCCAGTGTGGAGAAAGGTCCCATGGTGGGAAGCCTGCTGCATTCCTGCTAGAAACTGAACTGAACCAGAGAGTTTCCCAGGAGCAATTGCTTTGCTCTGTTTTCTCTCTGGCACACAAAGGCATTGCTTGCCTGCCAGCAGCCTTGTAGTTAACTCAGCTGTATAACCTGCTAACAATCCCCAGAGCCATTTTTCCACCACACAAGTGAACAGTCAGGGAAAGGGCAGGGAGATGAAGCGTTGCTGCCTGGATGCCCATGAGCTGACATTGCAGAGGGCAAGGGTCTTGTTTTTGTGGCCTCTGGGGATGAAAGACTCATTTCAGAAATTGTATTTTTCTTTTGTGAAAGACCTTAACTACCCCCACCCCCCAACACTCAAATTTTGAATAATAAAAAGAACACTTAACAACTTAATCACATAAAGTATCAAAAAGGGAATTGGCTAAATAACATTCTTATGGATAAGAATTCTGTAGAAGATTGTTTCCCAAATTACCTGCCTTGGATAACTATTAATAGTTCTGTCAGAGGCTAATGGCTGTTATGGAGAAGGCAATCGCAACCCACTCCAGTACTCTTGCCTGGAAAACCCCATGGATGGAGGAGACTGAGCGACTTCATTTTCACTTTTCACTTTCATGCATTGGAGAAGGAAATGACAACCCACTCCAGTGTTCTTGCCTGGAGAACCCCAGGGACGGCAGAGCCTGGTGGGCTGCCATCTATGGGGTCGCACAGAGTGGTACGCAACTGAAGTGACTTAGCAGAAATGGCTGTTATGGGATGAAGCAATTCTGTGATTACACAGATTAGGGATTTTCTGGGTTACAATACCATAAGATTTTTCAGAGCCTATAATTTGCCTCTGTGGCTGATGAATCTCTAAGAGGTGGTTATGAAAGTGTGAAAGTGTTAGTAGCTCAGTCATGTCTGACTCTTTGTGACCCCTTGGACTGCAACCCACCAGTTCCTCTGTCCATGGAATTCTTCAGGCAACAATACTGGAGTGGGTTGCCATTTACTTCTCCAGGGGGAGCTTCCCAACCCAAGGATTGAAGCCAGGTCTCCTGCATTGTAAGAAGATTATTTTACCAGGGCACCCCAAGAGTGGTTATATATTATTTGCCAAATTTAATTGACCATGCACCTTTTCATAAAAAAACACCAATTCACACATTTCTGGAATTTACCTTGATGGAAAAAGCCATTCTAGATACTCTTCTGTGCAGGGGAGAAGGGGAATTTTCATTCTCTTCCTAATGAAGCACTCTTAAATGTTCTTTGGTTATCTTCCCAGACTATAAACTAACAGTCCCTTTCTGTTACTATGTATATATCAATATCATGCACAGATTCATTCATTTATTTATTCATTCATTCAGTAAAAATTTGGAAGGTAGACACTCACTTTATGGGACTTCACTTTTCTTCTAGGCCCATTCTAAACCCTCCATACAGTTTATACCAAAACATTTTCCCTCTGGTTCTGTTGCCCCCCATATCAGAGAGATCTGTAGTAGAACTATATGACCCCATTAAATGACCAAATTTTATTTGTATTTTTGTGATCTGTTGGTTGAAAAACTGTATTATAATAGTACATTGTGAATTTATTAAACTTTTAAAGATATGTTTATTCTTAACATCATACTAAAATTTTATCTTAACTCTAGCATCCCCAAATCGCTCTCATCTTCCAACACATGGAATGAAAAACTTTGCTGTAGAATATGGTTTTCTGAATCAGAGAAAATTGGGTTTTACTCTGATCTCAACCACTAATAAGTAGTGTGAATCTGAATAAATTAAGTAATTTATTTAAACCTCATTTATTAGGATGATTTTAAGATCAGATGAGGTAATAGAGGCACACTGCCTAAAAAATGATAGCTCTCTTAACCTTCTCTTTCAAGGAAAGCAGACAAAAAAGCAAAACTGTAGTGAGGAAACATATGTTGAGACAAAAAATTTGATTACAATGCCAATTGTCTTTACTTTTTGTAGTTCCATAGCAAATACAGAAAGAGATGCTTCATAATTATCGATGTTCTAAGTAAATAAATAGACCATAGGAAGTTAAATATATTGAGTACTGTATGCTGGATATTATTTTAAGTGCTTTGTGCTCTGTGTGACTTAAGGTATTTGATGTTCACAAAAATCACTTTTTACCTCCAATATTAAAGATGAGAAATCGAAGACAAATGGTTTATGTACTTTGCTCAAGGTTCCACATCTTGAAATTCGTAGTGCTTGCTTCCAAACTCAGATAGTATTTTTTAGTAGCTATGTTCTTGTTTTCTCGGATGCTTATCATGTAGAGGACTCATTTGGCATTTCACTGAGTTGTATGAGAGTACCTTGGGGCATTTGAACATTGACAGACCTTTCAAATTGCCTAGGAATAGTAGTCCTATCACTAGACAACAATTACATGTATTTAATTTTGATATTCCATTGCTATACCAAAATGTAGAAACTACAATGCATCGTGCCAAGAAATGGTTCATTTTTCATCTGCATTAAAGCTGAATAATATTTCCTAAAATCTTGAACTGCATTAATATAGTGAGGTGTTTCAGTGTTTTTAAATAGCTACCACTACCAGGAATAGGAAGGTCCCCGTGAAGACTGGTACTGAGGAATTGTGAAGTTGAGAGATACTCCAAAGTTCTTCTTGCCATACTGAGCTTTAGTAGAAAATTTTACTCAAAAATCATTTACTCATGTATAAGACTATGCTTCTAAGACTGTGCTAGAGACATAAAAATAAAGAAATATGCCTTTCCTTAGAAAGCTAAAGATCTAGAAAGAGGATCAGGTAGGTAAACAGATTATAACCTTGCTTTCCTACTGGAAGCATGTGTGAGGAGCCTGTCAACATCCAGGAATCAAACCTGGGTCTTCTCCATTACAGGTGGATTCTTTACCATCTAAGCTAACAGGGAAGACCCTGAAGGAAGACAGATATATCAAAATGTTTCAAAGATGATAGAGTGGACTTCACACAGTGTTATTTGATAACTGGTCATGATATATAACGGATCTAATTATAAGTTCATTCTTGAGCACAGTCATACTTTTGATTTTATCATTGGTTCAGATCTCTATTCTCATGAACATAATAATGTAGTAATCATGTCTGCTTTGGTTTGTATAGCATGGGTTTGAATGAACTTCCACCATTAATACCTCTCTAGCCTTGGACAAGTTATTTAGCCCCCTCTGAGCCTTTGTTACATCATCTCTAAAAATGGGATAATAAATAAACCTTATAGACAAAGTCAGTAAATGTTACTTCCAGCTTTTGCTATTATTGTTGCTGTTGAGAGTATAATGATGAGGTGTGAGTTTAACAACAAATTGCACATTCAAGTTCAAAGCTTATTTTAATAGACAGTCACAGAGGAAGGAAAAACATTCTGATATTTAAATTAAAGCTTGCATTCTATAATAATTGGGGCACTTCTCGCACTGACACTGATCATATGAAAGTGAAAAGTGAAAGTGTTATTTACTTCAGTCATGTCTGACTCTTTGCTGCCCCATGGACTGTAACCTGTTAGGCTCCTCTATCTATGGAATTCTCCAGGCAAGAGTACTGGAGTGGGTTCCCAAGGCGTCCTCCAGGGGATCTTACTGACCCAGAGATCAAACCTGGGTCTCCTACATTGCAAGCAGATTCTTTACCATCTGAACCACCAAGGGAGGCCTAGTGTGGTAAATATTTCCACTGCCTGCATTATGTACTGTTCACTAGTCAGAATCACCATAGATTAATTGGGGAAGCGGCTCCTTTTTCTGGTGTCTTGTGTGAGTTGGCAATCATGAAATCTTGTTGCTTGGTTTAGATTGTTCTCCCTGCCCTTTCTGTGGTCCAGTCTATCCACAAGGGCAATAGGAGTCAGTGATTTTGGCAACATCATTGCTTGTCCTGACAGCTTTATATTCATTTGAAGCATGCAGATTTGGGGTACTACCTAGATAATTCGCTGGTGCTAGTTTTACCAAACATCCTCACCAAAAGAGAAAAGGGAGTGATTCAAATCATTTAGAAATTTGGGGCTAACTATAATGATCCAAATGTGGTTATTAGCGTTTTTTTAAATAAAATTGGCAGCTTGAATAATGAACTCAATCAAATTGACCAGATGTTTTGCACTTGGATAAATGTATTCTCATTAGCCAATCAGTACAAACAACTGATTAAACCTTTTGCTAAAGAATTTCAATTAAACAAATAAACAACAACAAAACTGTATAGGCAAGTTTCTTTTGTTTTCTTCTACTTGAAATTGTGATTTGTGATGGGAAACCATAGATGGACTTTCACTCCTAATTCTTGTGAGGATCTGGATGACCTAAAACCCAAGACTAACTTTAAGTTTGATTACAAATGAAACTTTCAAATGGAAAAAGGCTACAGTAATCTGAAAAATTTTTTATTGTTTAATTAATTTTATTGCAGTATAGTTGATTTATACTGTTATATTAATTTCTGCGGCACAGCAAAGTGATTCAGTTATATATATATATATATATATATATATATATATACACACACACGGCTTCACTTTCACTTTGGAGCTTCCCTGGTGGCTCAGAGGTTAAAGAGTCTGCCTGCAATGTAGGAGACCTGAGTTCGATCCCTGGGTTGGGAAGATCCCCTGGAGAAGGAAATGGCAACCCATTTCAGTATTCTTGCCTGGAGAATCCCATGGACAGAGGAGCCTGGTGGGCCACAGTCCACGGGGTTACAAAGAGTCAGACACGATTGAGCGACTTCACTTTCATACATATATATGCATATTTATATATTCTTTTTAACATATAATTTTAAACTTTATATTTTGTGTGGAGTATAGCTGACTAAGAATGCTGTGGTACTTTAAGGTGAACAGCAAAGGGACTCAGCCGAACACATACATGTATCCATTATCCCTTAAACTCCTCTCCCATCCCAGGCTGACACATAACAGTCAGCAGAGTTCCTGTGCTATAGGTAGGTCCTTGTTGGTGGAGAATGATTTTGTGTGCATTTTATTGCCTTGTGCACCACAGATATTAAAATAGAGGTATTATATTTTAATTTTGTACAAAATGTTTTACTTTTTAACGTATCAGTTCAGTTCAGTTCAGTCACTCAGTCATGTCCAACTCTTTGTGACCCCATGAACTGCAGCACGCCAGGCCTCCCTGTCCATCACCAACTCCCGGAGCCCATCCGAACCCATGTCCATTGAGTCGGTGATGCTATCCAGCCGTCTCATCCTCTGTCGTCCACTTCTCCTCGTGCCTTCAATCTTTCCCAGGATCAAGCTCTTTTCAAATGAGTCAGCTCTTCACATCAAGTGGCCAAAGTATTGGAGTCTCAGCTTCAACATCAGTCCTTCCAATGAACACCCAGGACTGATTTGCGTTAGGATAGACTGATTGGATCTCCTTGGAGTCCAAGGGAATCTCAAGAGTCTTCTTCAACACCACAGTTCAAAAGCATCTATTCTTTGGTGCTCACCTTTCTTTATAGTCCAACTCTCACATCCATACATGACTACTGGTAAAACCATAGCCTTGACTAGATGTACCTTTGTTGGCAAACTAATGTCTCTGCTTTTTAATATGTTGTCTAGTTTGGTCACAACTTTCCTTCCAAGGAGTAAGCGTTGTTTAATTTCATGGCTGAAATCACCATCTGCAGTGATTTTGGAGCCCCCCAAAATAACTCAGCCACTGTTTCCACTGTTTTCCCATCTATTTGCCATGCAGTGATGGGACTGGATGCCATGATCTTAGTTTTCTGAATGTTGAGCTTTAAGCCAACTTTTTCACTCTCCTCTTTCACTTTTATCAAGAAGCTCTTTAGTTCTTCTTCACTTTCTGCCATAAGGGTGGTGTCATCTGCATATCCGGAGAAGGCAATAGCAAGCCACTTCAGTACTCTTGCCTAGAAAATCCCATGGATGGAGGAGCCTGGTAGGCTGCAGTCCATGGGGTCGCTAGGAGTCGGTCGCGAGTGAGCGACTTCACTTTCACTTTTCGCTTTCACACAATGGAGAAGGAAATGGCAACCCACTCCAGTGTTCTTGCCTGGAGAATCCCAGGGACGGGGGAGCCTGTTGGGCTGCCGTCTATGGGGTCGCACAGAGTCGGACACGACTGAAGCGACTTAGCAGCAGCAGCAGCAGCAGCAGAATGTGTGGTAGTTTGAGCACGCTTTGGCATTGCCTTTTTTTAGGATTGGAATGAAAACTGACCTTTTCCCGACCTGTGGCCCCTACTGAGTTTTCTAAATTTGCTGGCATATTGAGTACAGCACTTTCACAGCATCATCTTTTAGGATTTGAAATAGCTCAGCTGGATTTCCATCACCTCCACTAGCTTTGTCCATAGTGGTGCTTCCTAAGGCCCACTTCACTTTGCATTCCAGGATGTCTGGCTGTAGGTGAGTGTGAGTGATGACACCATCGTGATTATCTGGGTTGTGAAGATCTTTTTTGTTCAGTTCTTCTGTGTATTCTTGCCACCTCTTCTTAATATCTTCTGCTTCTGTTATGTCCATCCCATTTCTGTCCTTTATTGAGCCCATCTTTGCATGAAAAGTTCCCTTGGTAACTCTAATTTTCTTGAAGAGATCTCTAGTCTTTACCATTTTATTGTTTTCCTCTATTTCTTTGCATTGATCACTGAGGAAGGCTTTCTTATCTCTCCTTTTATTCTTTGGAACTTGATGTTCAAATGGGTATATCTTTCCTTTTCTCCTTTGCTTTTTGCTTCTCTTCTTTTCAGAGTTATTTGTAAGGCCACCCCAGACAGCCATTTTGCTTTTTTGCAATTCTTTTTCTAGGGGATGGTCTTGATTCCTGTCTCCTCTACAATGTCATGAACATCCATCCATAGTTCATCAGGCATTCTATCAGATCTAGTCCCATAAATCTATTTCTCGCTTCCACTGTATAGTCATAAGGGATTTTATTTAGGTCATATCTGAATGGTCTAGTGGTTTTCCCCACTTTCTTCAATTTAAGTCTGAATTTGACAATAAGGAGTTCATGATCTGAGCCACAGTCAGCTCCCAGTCTTGTTTTTTGCTGACTGTATAGAGCTTCTCCATATTTGGCTACAAAGAATATAATCAATCTGATTTCAGTGTTGACACCTGGTGATATCCATGTGTAGAGTCTTCTCTTGTGTTGTTGGAAGATGGTGTTTGCTATAACCAGTGTGTTCTCTTGGCAGAACTTTATTAGCCTTTGCCCTTCTGCATTCTGTATTCCAAGGCCAAATTTGCCTGTTATTCCAGGTGTTTCTTGACTTCCTACCTTTGCATTCCAGTCATAATGAAAAAGGACATCTTTTTGGGGTGTTAGTTCTAGAAGGTCTTGTAGGTCTTCATAGAACTGTTCAAATTCAACTCGTTCAGCATTACTGGTCCAGGCATAGACTTTGATTACTTTGATATTGAATGGTTTGCCTTGGAAATGAACAGAGATAGATCATTCTTTCATTTTTGAGACTGCATCCAAGTACTGCATTTCGGACTCTTTTGTTGACTATGATGGCTACTCCATTTCTTCTAAGGGATTCCTGCCCACAGTAGTAGATATAATGGTCATCTGAGTTAAATTCACCCATTCCAGTCCATCTTAGTTCCCTGATTCCTAGAATGTTGATTTTAACACATGATCACATATAATATGCCAGTTCAATCAACATGCTGTAATAATTAATCTACTATAATTGATATAGCCTGGAATGTTACAGTCCAGGGATCACAAAGACTCAGACACAACTTGCTGCTAAGTCGCTTCAGTCGTGTCCAACTCTGTGTGACCCCATAGACGGCAGCCCACCAGGCTCCCCCGTCCCTGGGATTCTCCAGGCAAGAACACTGGAGTGGGTTGCCATTTCCTTCTCCAATGCATGAAAGTGAAAAGTGAAAGTGAAGTCGTTCAGTCGTGTCGGACCCTCAGCGACCCCATGGACTGCAGCCCACCAGGCTCCTCTGTCCATGGGGTTTTCCAGGCAAGAGTACTGGAGTGGGGTGCCATCGCCTTCTCCGCAGACACAACTTAACAACTCAATAACAACAATAATTGATATATTTAGATAATTTCTTGTAATCTTCATAACACCCCTGGATGCCAAGAGACAGGGATTATGAATGCTTTGTTACAAATCATAGATTTCTGGCACAAAAATTGAATGATGTGCCCAATGCCATCCAGTTTGGTAAAGCTGGTAGTAATCCAAGATCCCTCAGAGCTTAACCAGTACTTCTTCCTATGGTCAGCTGCATAGCAGTAAATTAGGATAACATGTTGATCCATTTGGGGACATAATTAGAGAGGACTGTTTTTTTTACAGAATGTTTAATATCATAAGTTTATTTATAGGTAGAGTGATTGATTATGTAGTTCAATAGCTGAAATCAACCTTGGTATAACATTTGAGTCCCTTGGACTGCAAGGACACCCAACCAGTCCATCCTAAAGGAGATCATTCCTGGGTGTTAATTGGGAGAACTGATGTTGAAGCTGAGACTCCAATACTTTGGCCACCTGATGCAAAGAGCTGACTCATTGGAAAAGACCTTAATGCTGGGAAAGATTGAGGGCAGGAGGAGAAGGGGATGACAGAAGATGAGATGGTTGGATGGCATCACTGACTCAATGGACATGAGTTTGGGTGAACTCTGGGAGTTGGTGATGGACAGGGAGGCCTGGCGTGCTGTGGTTCATGGGGTCACAAGAAGTTGGACACAACTGAGTGACTGAACTGAACTGAACTGATAACACTTGAATCATGCAGGAATTTTAAAGTATCATCTTTGCCTAGTGGACTTCCCTGGTAACTCAGATGGTAAAAAATCTGCCTGCAATGCAGGAGACCCTGGTTTGATCCCTTGGTTGGGAAGATGCCCTCGAGAAGGGAGTGGTAACCCACTCCAGTATTCTTGCCTGGAGAATGCCAGAGACAGACCATGGAGTCTCAAAGAGTTGGACATGACTCAGCAACTAACACTTACCTGATCTTTGTAACTTTGTAGCCTTAGGTTCAATAATAGGAATTCAAATTTCATAGTTTGACATAGTTTGACATATATAAGTGTAAGATACCAGCTCTATTTGAAATGATTTCTGCCTAACTATTTAAAAACAAAGTTCCCTAATTCTTGTTAATTATTTATTTAATATACAGGAAGTGAAAGTAAGTAAGAATATAGAGTGAGAGTTAATAGACCTCCTGTTAGAATACCAAATATGCTTTATAAAGCTGCCATAATTATGAAGACCAGACTTGAAGTCTGATTTATGGGAGTCTTCCTGAAGAATAAATCTAATGAAGTATGCTCAGAGATGTGTTAAAGAAATAAAAATAACAACACATTGTATGCACATAGAAAATAAAATCTTTTGGTAGTGGGAGTATATATGGGTTTCATTTAATTTCTCTTACCCTCTATTTTCCACGTTTATATAAGAGTTGCCTGTTAGTTTTATTATTAAATATTTAATAAACTTTATTTTTATGGGAAAAAGCAGCTCTGAACTGACCACTTTGTAGCTTAGACATAATTGTAAACCCACGCAGCATTTACTTATTCCTGTCTAGATGATTTGGTACCAGAACTAACTGCTCACTTTGCCTGAAATGCTTCTCAATACCCCCATTAAATCAGGTCCCATCTTGTTATTTGAAATCATTCTCATGAGCCATCACTGGTCACTCTACAGAGCTTTCCAGTTTCTGTCATATCATCACATATTATGTATCTCATAATTATAGTCACTGCCTGATATTTATATTTGTACATTAGATTTTTGTCTGATAGAATTTACATATCACAATAAGATTGTGTACAATTTTATTTATTTCCACATTTGCAATGTATATGACAGGTTGAAATGTTTGGATGGCATAACTGACTCAATGGACACAAGTCTGAGCAAACTCTGGAAGATAATGAAGGACAGGGAAGCCTGGGGTGCTGCAGTTCATAGGTTCACAAAGAGTCGGACAAGACTAAGTGACTGAACAATGAACAACAACAGTGCATTTGGCAGTGCGTTGTGCACAATGTTTTCTGAAGTACTGAGTCAAAATGAATTCAACGAGTGACTGGATTAATTAGGCTAAAAGGGTACTCTCATAGGCTTTATCCCCTATCCAAATCCCAAATCTGTACTCAAAGATGATTAGGTTATTTCAGTGGACACCTTCATCCACAGAGTGGTATCTTATTGTCTTGTGTCATTTGATTCTCATCTCTGTGGTAGTGAGGGCTTTACTGGCTTCATTTTTTTCTAGGAGACACTGGCCATACCAAGAAGGCATTTGAGTTGTAATCCATTTTACCTGGGAAAAATGGAGCATTTCATAGTTTATAAAGTTGTTGCATTGAAACTGGTGAATGGGAGATAAAAGCCTGCAGACTAATCTGTGAGCTAAGTCAGTCCAATAGAGCATGTTTAGTGTGACCACCAGGGATTTTTCTCAAATCAATTCACAAGAAGGAAAATATATAAGGCAGCCAATTTTCCACTTCAGATCCCCTAACAAAAGCTTTCAGAACTGACAGCTTATACTTCATTAAAAAGAATATAAATTAATAAACACACACACACAATCTTGTGACTAATTGTATTTACTAGCATTTCAGGGTCAGATAAGAGAGAATGTCTCTGTGAGAAAACCTCTTGATTCTTCTTTCTCCTCCAGCAATTTTTATATGTCTGCTTACTTTTGCAATCTTTAAAGAATGTTGATGCATTTTTAAACTCAAGAAATATGTATGGAAAACCTGTTGTGAGCCAGAAACTATTCCAGACTCTGGGGATACTGCACTGAAAAAAAGGAATGGAAAATCCTATGTTATGGAATCTACATTCCAGTGGGTGAAAGGAGACAAATATATAATAAAAATAAAGTATATCAGGTGGTTTTAAATACTAGGGAGAAAAATAAAGCAGAGATGGGGTTATAAATTGTCAGCACAGGATAGGCCTGCAGAATAAATGCAATGGCCCTGCGGTTGAACCGTTCCTGGATGCTCAAACCAAGAGCAGAACAGCTGAAACAGACGGAGCAGGGAGGAGAGTAGTCAGAGGTTATTCACAGAGGCACTGGAAATCAGATCATAAAGAGATTCACAGGCCAATGTAAAGACTCAGCTTCTGAGATAAGAAACTATGAAAGGAAGAGGATCAAGTGAATCAAGCATTTTTACCTGACAGGAATTGCTATTGCTTGGAATGGGGAATATTGTCTAGGGGATCATGTTTTGGGGGAAGACAGATGTCAGGAATTGGATTTTGGACCTACAATTTTTTGAGAAGATTGCGAACAGTTGGTTGTATGAGTGTGGAACTCAGAGGAGAATATGGTAATCATGGGATAGAGTTGGTATGGAAAGCCATGGGCCTGGGTGAGATAGATGACCAAGCGAAAGTGGAGAGCCCCATGAAGTAAGCCCAATGACACTAAAGCTTAAAGGTTAACGAGAGGAAGAAGAGCCTTTAGTAACATGGGGAGAAAATCAGCAAAAAGTATAATGTCCTAGAAGCCTGCTAAGGAAGGAGTTAGGAGAATAAAGGATTCACTCTCAGTGTTGCTATAGATTCGGTATGAAAAAAAAAAAATGCTGAAAATCAACTGTTGAATTTAGCAGGATGGAGGTTCTTAGTGAACCTGATGAGAAATTTCATTTGAGTGATGGAAGTAAAGGTCTAATTACAGTGAGTTCAGGAAAGAATATAGAGGTGGTGACAACTCTTTTGAGAGGCTCTTCTACTAAGGAGAACTAAAAAGTGAATCAAAAGCTTAAAGAAAATGTGGGCATCAAAGGAAGAAATTCTGAAGATGGAAGAATTCACAGCATGTTTGTATGCTAATGCGAGTGATCCAGTAGAGAGGGGAAAATGGATGGATAATTTAGTAAAGAACATGATAATTGCTAGAGTGACACTTTTGAGAGGATGAGAAGAAAGAAGATCTAAGGTAGAGATGAACATGATTATTTATCTCTAGTAACAAAATGAAAACTGTCAATTAGAATGGAAATTATTGATTATTTTGACCTAGACACTAGTGGAGAGAAAGAGCAGTGGTGGTAACATGATCTTCCACGCATACTGCTTTTTTTCCTAAATAAAATCAGAAATAAGAGCTTCAGCTAAAAGTGAGAATCAGAGAGGTACTGTTGAAAATTTGAGAAGAAGGAGAAGGTTTTAAATTTTCTTCTAGAAGAACGAGAGAGTGAATGGAGGAGAGAAGAGATTGGCACACTTTTCCTATGAAGGACCAGATAGTAAAGATTTTAGCTTTGGGCTATATGGACTCTGTCACAATTTCTCAATTATGACTTACAGGGGAAGCAGCCATAGACAATATACAAGCACAAATGGATATAGCTGTGACCCCATACAGCATTATTTGTAAAATCAGACGTTAGTCTGAATTTGGCTATTGGGGTCATAGTGTTCTTACTAAAAACAAAACAAAACAATACTAAGCGACCATTTTAGATGAGTGGGTCAAGAAAAGTAATGCCATTTAATACACTGTGTGTTTTTCTTCAACCAATTCTTCTGTGCTGAGTATATGGAAAATGTGACTTAACTAAGGTTGAGATTTTGGCAGAAGAGTAACCAACAGATGGAGGTATACAAAGAAATCATAATATTTAGTAGTGGAATCTAACTAGGCTCATTAAAGAAGAGGAAAAGGTAGGAGCAGGGTGAAAGAGTAAAACGTTGGCAGGCTCAAAGGACTGTGGTTGTCGTTGCAGAAATGTTGGAGTAGGCATGTTAAAGGGAGTAAATTTAAAAAGGTAGGAAATGCCCTCCAGAATAAAATAAATGGTGTTTATAATAACATGACGGAGGTGTTGGCTAATCCTATGGTGGTAATCATTTTGCAACATATAGGTTTATTAAATCAACACATTGTACATTTTAAACTTACACAATAATGTATGTCAATTACATCTCAACTAAACTGGAAAAAAATAAAAAAAATGATAGGTGTCATTTGGTGAATAGGGTGGTTACACTGATATTACTGAGGGAATGCAGTTATTAATAATAGCAAGGCTGAGAAACAGTGAGAGAGGATCTCTGAGGGAAGAACAGTATCTCTGGAGTAAAGAAGATGAAGGAGTTGAGAATCCAGGGAATTAAAAGAATTATTCACAGGTATATGTAACTCACAAAGAAGTGAGAGGGTAGCTGTAGAGAATGACAGTATGGCAAGTGAAAAACTCCAAGAAATAACATTGTAGAATGACTAAGAAAAGGCTGGTGATAGGTGGTGTGGTTTGATGGATGAAGCTTCAATCTGTGAATGTTTCTAGGCCAAAGGGAGGGAGACATCTGAAAGCAGCAATAAGGAGCAAAGATGGCCCCCCTCCATACCTGAAGGTATGAACAAGAACACAAAAGGAAAACAGAAATACACCAGCTGTAGGGAACTATAGGAAAGCAGAGTCTTTATAGGAGAATCAGGTCACAGAGAAAGAAGGTGAAGTGAATGATCATTAAGAGAGGTTGAGAAGTAGGAAGTTCGTTTGACTCTGACCCTCCTTTTCCACACATAGTAGATAAAGGTTTGGGAGGTAGAGATAGGCAGGAGAAGACCACAGAAAAGGGGATGTATAGAGACAGATTCGAAATGAAGCTATGGGATTATGTGAGATTCCTAGTGACTGATCAAAACAAGAATAAAAGGTATGGAATTAGTCCTAATGCACAAGAGAGTGGTGTGGTAGCACTTGCTGAAGAGGAAGAGGGAGATGGTGGTATTGCCCCGAAAGACCAAAACAAGGGCAAGGCTATGTACCTCAATCTTGTCCAACACTTGGTCCCTAGTTCTGGTGTGAAGCTTTGTGTCATAGAATTTTTGCCTTCTGGTCAAGACCTTAGAGAAAGTGTACAATGTGACACATTATATACTTCAATCCTCAGGAGGGATCTAATGTATCAAAGCCATCCCCTCCTCCCAGACCAGGACTGGTTTCCCTTGCACTTTCTGGTTAACTCTTGGCCATGACTTGGCTGTCCCCATGGAATTGTTGGCTTTTCTTGTTTTTGATAGGCAGATAATCTTCAAGTTGAAATACAGTTTTGAAAGCCATTTTTTTAAGAATGAGGATTGTGCTGAGCTGCTTTTTTGTCCTGTGCCTTTATCTTCAAAAGCTTTGTAGAGTTTGTCCTGTTTCACTTTCAAAACATAATAAAAGCATCAGTCTCTGCCCTTCAGGTTGTTCAAAGGTGAGAATACTTTTTATAATAAACAGTGTAGTTGAATGATAATGCTTATTGGGGCAAAATATTTCACAAGGTGGGAGAATGAGCTCACAATATAAAAAATAACCTTTTGTGGGTATAGAGCTAGGGTGACTGTGTCATTTGTCATCCAACCTAGGACACTTTTGAGCATGAAAGGGGATGATATGAATAATTAATCCGGGACAGCAGGCACTATATTGATATGCTACTAAGCTCCTTTAACAAAGACATCCCAAAATATAGAAGCTTAAGTAACATAGAAGTTTCTTTCTCTGACATAATGATCCAGAGTAAGAGTTTGAAGGATGGAGAGTGGCCCTGTTTTCTTTTATCTCCATAAGTCTAAGGGCTGATCCATCTGCAACAATTTTTCAAAGAGCAGGAGGAGAAAGGAAAAAGTGGCTGGGAGGTAATCAGAAGCTGTTTAGGAACTTAACTCAAAAACTGCTCACATGATTTCACCCATGTGGAGTGGCCATTGGACAGAAGGAAGCCATATGGCCACACTTAGCTGCAAAGAAGGCTGCTCTCTAGCTGGTGGACTATTAAGAGAAGATATTGCTTGAGATATAGTTTCACCTACCTATAACAGATCAGTTTACACATTGATGAAGTAAATTTTGGTGCTTCCCAGATGGTGCTAGTGGTAAAGAGACATGGGTTCAGTCCCTGGGTTGGGAAGATCCCCTGGGGGAGGGCATGGCAATCCACTCCAGTATTCTTACCTGGGAAACCCCATGGACAGAGGAGTCTTGCAGCTCCTGTCCAGACCTATATATAACATAGAAAAGTTTTGGTGTTGTCCCTGTAGTACCTGTGGTAGAATGTATTAATCAGTTATCTAACCAACAAGCATATGGGCAGCTAAGGCAAAAATACTGAGGACTATCATGTACATACTTGATAGACGTATGTTTACACATACATGTAAATAATGTCACATATGCATTGACATTTAAAATTAGTAGAATCTTTACACTTACTTTTGCTCACTAGAACACCAAAAGAACACTTGGAACTTTAAATTATTCTCATTTCACCCATGAAGATGTGTTGGCATTTGAAAAAATTATCAAAAATCAACCTACCTAGAGCTACACAAGAGCATCATATCCAATAAAACCTCTTTTCTCCATACTTCAAATTAAAGTTCACCATAATTGATGCATTTATGTTTTCTTCTTGGATAATAGAAACAGAATCACAGATGCTAGGATTCTAAGGAAAGATGGGAATTTAGCGATCACTTGGTCAGCTATCCTCATTTTATTTTTGAAGAAATGAAGGCATAGACATGTTGAAACCTGACCAAAGTTTTTGAGCTAATTAGTACTAGAAGCAGGGCAGAAATCTATCTCACGAGAGTTCCTAATCCTTTTGCCCATTTAATTCTTTTTGTTGGGGAAACATGGACATAGTGGCTGACTTTATTTTTCTGGGCTCCAAAATCTGGGCGGATGGTAATTGCAGCCATGAAATTAAAACACGCTTGCTCCTTGGAAGGGAACCTATGACCAACCTAGACAGCATATTAAAAAGCAGAGACATTACTTTGCCAACAAAGGTCCATCTAGTGAGGGCTATGGTTTTTCCAGTAGTCATGTATGGTTGTGAAAGTCGGACTTTAAGAAAGCTGAGCGCTAAAGAATTGATGCTTTTGAACTGTGGTGTTGGAGAAGACTCTTGAGAGTCCCTTGGACTGCAAGGAGATACAACCAGTCCATCCTAAAGGAGATCAGTCCTGGGTGTTCTTTAGAGGGACTGATGTTGAAGCTGAAACTCCAATACTTTGGCCACCTGATGTGGAGAGCTAACTCATTTGAAAAGACCCTGATGTTAGGAAAGATTGAGAGCAGGAGGAGAAGAGGACGACAGAAGATGAGATGGTTGGATGGCATCACTGATACAATGGACATAGGTTTGGGTGGACTCCAAGAGTTGGTGATGGACAGGGAGGCCTGGCGCGCTGTGGTTCATGGGGTCTCAAAGAGTCGGACACGGCTGAGCAACTGAACTGAACTGAACTAAGTGCAAGCTTTGAGTGGCAATATCATAGTGACTTCTGAATGGCTGACTCTAACTGTTGTTCTGTTTTGTACCTATGGTTTGTCAAACTGGCTTCATTGAAGAGACCAACAGGGACATATAGCATTACAAAAGAAAGAAAATGCCTTGTACAATGTTTTTGCAGACCTAAGTAGACCGAGGATGAGATGGCTGGATGGCATCACTGACTCAATGGATGTGAGTCTGAGTGAACTCCGAGAGATGGTGATGGACAGGGAGGCCTGGCGTGCTGCGATTCATGGGGTCGCAAAGAGTCGGACACGACTGAGCGACTGAACTGAAGTAGCATACTTGTTTCAACACTTTAAAAATCAAGTTATAGTGCCTGTTCTTAACTTGAGATTTCTACCATGAACTTTCCAGTGGGGAGAAATGTCTCAATGTATGTTTTATATGTTTTAAAGTATGGGAATACCTTATTTTATTGTACTTTGCTTAATTGCATTTCATAGAAACTTCATTTCTTACGGATTGAAGGTTTGTGACAACACTGTGTTAAACAAATTTATTGGCATTGTTTTTTCAACAGCATTTGCTCTCCTCATGTCTCTGTGTCACATGTTGCTAATTCTCACAGTATTTAAAACTTCATTATTTTTGTGGTGGTCTGCAATCAGTGACATTTCTTTAAATTTTAATTTATTTTTTAAATTGGCATATAATTGCTTTACAATGTTTTGTTAGTTTCTGCTATACAACATGAATCAGCTATATGTATACATATATCCCCTCCTTCTTAAGCCTCCCACCTACTCCCAACCCCCTATCCTACCCCTCTAAGATTATCACAGAGCATTGAGCTAACCAACTTGTGCTATACAGCAGCTTCTGACTAGCTATCTGTTTTACACATGGTAGTGTATATATGTCAACCCTAATCTCACAATTTGTCCCACCATTTCCTTCCCCTCATTTCCACAAATTCACTCTCTACATTGCTATTATGACTTGCTGAGGGCTCATATGATGCTTAATATTTTTTAGCAATAAACTATTTTTATTTAAGGTTTGTACATATCTTATTAGACATAATGCTATGATACACTTAGAAGACTACTGTGTAGTGTAAATATAAACTTTACATTCACTGGGAAACTAAAAAATCTGTGTGACCCACTTTTTTGCAATATTCACTTTATTTATGGTGGTCTGGAACTGAACCTATGTTATCTCTAAGATATGCTGGTGAGTGGCACATGCACATACACACACACACACACACACACACACAAATGTTTTTGAACTGTATATAAGTTTTCTTTCTGGTTTTGTGTCATTTATTTCCAACATGGTTATTTAAAGGTGCCATTTAAACCTTCATATAGTATAAGCCAATCATAACATTGTACTTTGCCAGAAAGTTCACACAGGGAACCAGCAAGGGCCCCTTAAGAAAAAGTGCTATTCAGATACCCAAGAATAGCATGACCACTTGCCAAGATAATGCTGAGATTAATCTCAGGAAGGAGTGAAAATTACTTAATGTTTGTGGCAGTGAGAAGTCTCTGCCCTCAAGTGGAGTCCAGGTCTCCACCATCAAAGCTAAGATGCACACTGAGAGTGAAATGAGAGTGTCTCCTCAAGGTTTGTGAAGATCATTTCTACCCAAGTGGAGTGTAAGCATAATGGCTTCCAGGAAAATCTACTGCAATTGGCTTTGACACAAGGTTCCTCTGATTTTTGTGGGAAAGAGGCTCAGACAAGTGAAAGATTTCCAGCCTTTCTGAAAGACAGAAAAGCTACATTGCCTTTTAAAGAATAGTTCAAGAAGGTGAGAGTAGGAGAAATTTTAAAAAATAGACCTAAATGACAAAAATCACATTGTTAGATAAAAGCAGTAGAATGGAGACAGTTTGAAATCTAGATACAGAGGAAATGAAAAGCAGGTCAAAATTAAGTGCTTAAGTGTTAAAGAAACTGAGCAAAACCTAAACATGCTGTGAATGGTGAAATTGTACTTGCTTCTTATTTTACTTTCATTCGGAGCTTATCTGTATTTTTCTAGATTTTATACATGTAAACAAATATTTTTGTAATATAAAATACAATAAAATGTATTATATACCCAGACTTCCCAGGAGCGCTCGAGGTAAGGAACTATGCCTGCTTATGCAGGAGACATATGAGACATAGGTTTGATCCCTGGGTTGGGAGGATCCCCTGGAGGAAATGGCAACCTACTGCAGTATTCTTGCCTGGACAAAGGAGCCTGACAGGCTACAGTCCATAGGATGGCAAAGAGTCTGAAGTGACTGAGCATGCACGCAGGTATTATATACAAAGGGACAGAATATGCTATAGAATATAAGAATTTTCAGTGAGATTGAAAGTCTCACTAACATGAGAAGTTCTTTCAGTGATTATACATTTTAAACCTAAAATTAAGATGTGTGGTTTAAAATACATTCACACAATTTTCCCTAATTTGTCATGTGTTTATTTGACAGAGCCTCAGATGTTATACAAATTAAATCTAATTTGCTTCTATATTCAGGGAATTGCATCTGTCCTGAAAAATTTGGTGCAAATGGTGGCTATATAAGCAGTCTTCATTTAGCTTACTGATTTCAATGAATATTAAATTTATGGTCTAATAACACTGAATATATGTGGTAGATATCAAGAAATATTCTATTAGGATGAAAATATTAAGAAGACTAGAAAAGTTTAGGACCTTGCTGAAAAGATAATATAATGCATATTTCAAAGTATTGTTAATGGACACCTCAGTAGTTTAAAAATACATTACTATTGTTTTTCAAAGATACTGATATTTTAGCCTATATTTTTTATTTTTCTCCAGCTTTATTAAGATATAATTGACATGCATTGCTATATTGCGTTAGGGTATACTGCATAATGGTTTGACTTATATTGTGAAATGATTACCACTATAAATTTAGTTAGCATTCATCATCTCATAAAGTATATCTCATGAAGAAAAGTTTAAAAAAAAAAAGAAAGAAATTGTGATGAGAAATCTTAGGATTTACTCTGTTAGCAGCTTTTATTTATATCATACAGCAAAGTTATCTGTATTCACCATGCTGTATGTTATACTCCTAGTACTTATTTATCTTATAACTGGAAGTTTGTACCTTTTGACCATCTTCCTCCATGTTCCACCACCCCAAACTCTGCCTCTGGTAACCAGAAATCTGTTTCACTTTTATATAACTTTGATTATTTGCTTTCCATATTTAGGTGAAATTATATAATCTTTGTCTTTGTCTGTCTTATTTCACTTACCATAATGTCTATAACATCTATTCATATTGTCACAAATGGCAGAATTTCCTTTTGTTTATGGCTGAATAGCATTCCATTGTGTGCATATAGCCATAGCATCTTTTTCCCACTTTTCTGTCCGTGGACACTAAGGAGGTTTCCACACCTTGGCTAGTGTAAATAATGCTGCTATATAAATGGAGTTTTTTAAAACAATATTTTAATTTCTTTTCCATATTCACAAAAGTGGAATTGTTGGCTCATATGACAGTTCTATTTGAAGTTTTTGAGGAACCTCCATACCGTTTTCCACAGTGGCTACAAGAATACAATCTCATCAACAGTGTATGAGGGTTCCCTTTTCCCTACATCCTTACAAACACTTGCTATTTCTTATCTTTTATTATAATAGTCATTCTAATAGTTGTGACATGATATCTCATTGTGATTTTGATTTACATTCCCTAATGGACGTGAGTCTAAGTGAACTCCGGGAGTTGGTGATGGACAGGGAGGCCTGGCGTGCTGCGATTCATGGGGTCGCAAAGAGTCGGACATGACTGAGTGACTGAACTGAACTGAACTGAATGACTAGTGATATTAAACATCTTTTCATGTACCTATTGGGCTTTTGTATATCTTTCCTGAAGAAACTTCTCTTCAGGTCTTTTGCCCATTTTTAAATTTGATTGTTTTGGGGTTTTATTTTTTGTTTTATGCTGTTGAGTTGTATGTGTTCATTATATATTTTGGATATAATATCAGATATATGGTTTGCAAATACTTTTCCCCATTCTATAGGCTGTCTTTTTTACTTTGCTCGTTCTTTCTCTTGCTATACAGAAACTTTTCAGTATGATGTAATCCCACTTGCTTATTTATATTTGTTTGTACTTTAGATGTCATATCCAAAAAAACTTTGCCAAGGCCCGTGTCAAGTAGGTATTTTCATATGTTTTATTCTATAAGAATTTCATATCTTACATATTAGTTGTTAATGTATTTTGAATTAAGTTTTGTTAGTGGTATAATAGGGGTCTAGTTTCATTCTCCTACATGTGAATATCCAGTTTTCCCAACACCATCTATTGCAGTGGTTGTCTTCTATCCACTGAGCATTTTTAGTGCCCTTGTCAAATATTGGTTGACTTAGGCTTATTTCTAGGCTCTAAATACTCTTAGATTTTGTCTGTTTTAGCGTCATACCCTACTCTTTTGGTTACTATATCTTTATCATAATAAAGATATGCTGTTGAAATAAGGAACTATGATGCCTCCCAGTTTGCTTTTTCTCAAGACTGTTTTGACTATTTGGTGTCATATATATGTATTTCATATATATTTTATTTATTTTTACACCAATTTTTATTGGAATACAGTTGCTTTACAATGTTGTATTAGTTTCTATTGAACAGGAAAATGAATCACCCATACATATACATATCTCTGTTTTGGACTTCCTTCTCATTCCGGTCACCATAGTGCATTAAGTAGAGTTCCCTGTATTGTAGAGCATGTTCTCATTTTTTAGGGGGCTTCCCTGGTGGCTTAGATGGTAAAGAAACTGCCTGCAATGCAGAAGACCCGGGTTCAGTCCCTGGGTTGGGAAGATCCCCTGGAGAAGGGAATGGCTATCCAATCCAGTATTCTTGCCTGGATCATTCCTTGGACAGAGAAGTCTGAATGATCCAAGGGATTGCAAAGTTCTCATTAGTTATTTATTTTATATACATTATCAATATTATATATATGTCAGTCCCAATTTCCCAATTCTTCCCATCCCCCTCATTCCCTTTTGGGATCCAGATATTCATTCTCTACATCTGTGTCTCTGTTTCTGCTTTGCAAGTAAGATCATCTATACCATTTTTCTAGATTCCACATATATGTGTTAATATATCCATACAGTATTTGCTTTTCTTCTTCTGACTTACCTCACTCTGTATGACACTCTGGGGCCATCCACATCTCTTCAGATGACTCAATTTCATTCCTTTTATGGCTGAGTAATATTCCATTGTATATAGGTACCACATCTTCCTGTTAGCAGGAAACCCTGAGCCACATGGTCAGAGGTCCCACTCTGTCAGCAGTCAGCTTTTAGTGGTCCTTCCAGCAGAGAGGTGGATCCCAGCCTTCTCGCTAGGGTCGTTCAGGTCCTTTGACTTTGGTGACAGCAGGTGATCTGGAGTGCTGCCCGGAACAGGCTGAAAGCTGTGTCCGGCAGAGTGCTGGGGTCCTTGACATAGCTGTCCACTGGCGGGGCCCAGACCTTGAAGCAGCAGCAAACTTCTCTCCTGTCCCCACCTCCATGACAAAATGGTGGCAGCAGTCTCAGTGGGTCACAGTCCGCAGACGCCTGAGCAACTGGAAGTAATAGATTGTGGATCAGTGGCTGCGCAGGCGCAGGAGGGCCTAGAGGAGCTATCCCCCATTGAAGGTCAGGAACAGGGGCGGTAAGGAGATACCCCTCGTCCAAGATAAGGAGCAGCGGATGTGCTTTGCTTGAGCAGCTGTGAAGAGATACCCCACACCCAAGGTAAGAGAAACTCAAGTAAGAGGGTAGGTGTTGCAAGACGGCATCAGAAGGCAGACACACTGAAACCATACTCACAGAAAACTAGTCAATCTAATCACACTAGGACTACAGCCTTGTCTAACTCAATGAAACCTAGCCATGCCTGTGGGACAACCCAAGATGGGCAGGTCATGGTGGAGAGGGCTGATAGAACATGGTCCACTGGAGAAGGGAATGGCAAGCCACTTCAGTATTCTTGCCTTGAGAAACCCATGAACAGTATGAAAAGGCAAAATGATAGGATACCAAAAGAGGAACTCCCCAGGTCATTAGGTGCCCAATATGCTACTAGAGATCAGTGGAGAAATAATTCCAGAAAAAATGAAAGGATGGAGCCAAAGCAAAAACAATACCCAGCTGTGCATGTGACTGGTGATAGAAGCAAGATCCAATGCTGTAAAGAGCAATACTGCATAGGAACCTGGAATGTCAGGTCCATGAATCAAGGCAAATTGGAAGTGGTCAAACAAGAGATGGCAAGGGTAAACATCGACATTCTAGGAATCAGCAAACTAAAATGGACTGGAATGGGTGAATTTAACTCAGATGACAATTATATCTACTACTGTGGGCAGGAATCCCTCAGAGGAAATGGAGTAGCCATCATGGTCAACAAAAGAGTCTGAAATGCAGTACTTGGATGCAATCTCAAAAACGACAGAATGATCTCTGTTCGTTTCCAAGGCAAACCACTCAATATCACAGTTATCCAAGTCTATGCTCCAACCAGTAATGCTGAAGAAGCTGAAATTGAACGGTTTTATGAAGACCTACAGGATCTTTTAGAACTAACAAGGGGGGGGGCAGGGGAGGCTGGTAAAACAAAATATTCCCATAGGCACAGAAGCATCTTTTAAAATAACTGGAACGTTTGCCAGATTTTCTGATGTAACATAAAATTATGATGTAACATAATTCGGAGTAACAATATGTGGAATTAAGTGCAAAAGGCAATGGGAGTATCTTAGTCTCTCCAAGCAAGGGTTATTTAAGCTCCATGGAACTCCTCCAAAGCAAACTCCTTACTTAGCATACATGTCCCCCATGCCAAGCTCAGACTGAACATACCTCGGCACTCTGTCCGCGTGAGTGTGCTCTGATAACCAGGTCTGCACTGACAGGTGTAAGAGCCCTGTGTATTAATACACTCGCCACCAGCACAAGGGTTCTTCTCACATTCATCAACATCTGCAAAGCACGGTATATTTTAGGAAGAAGTTAGATGGCCATAACTCTAAGACCATTTTGTTGGTTTCCTTTACATGTTAAAACACTTTCAAGAAATAAATAGCATAATGAAAGGTTCCTTTTTCTTTCCACTACAATAACGGTGCCACCAGCCACTTGAAGACTGGTCAGGTTGAGCAGTTAAAGTGTATTATTTTCCTGTGTCATTCTTCAGAGTAAAATGCCAAATAGTAGCAACTCAACACTCCAAGCTAATAAACATTTTCTCTTCCCTGGGTCTGGTCTAAGGGAATCAAACAGACTAACATCCCAGAAGTGGCTTCTGGGTAGGATTCCGAGTGTTTCTTGAAACTCGTTACTTCAATAAAAAGAAGGCCCAACCATATCTAATCATTCCTTCCTGCGTTGCTTTAAGAGTATTACAACAAACCACGAAGCTATCACAGTTTGAAGGACACGTCTCGCCCACCACTGAGGACGCCACCACCACCACCTCGCCCCCAGACAGGCTCTCACTAGTTTTATAGTCATTTAGAGCTACCGGTATACTTACAGGTAAACTGGGTTTTATTCCTCTGTAAAGACGAGGAAGCTAAGGCTTATGGAAGATAACCCGCTTGTCTGAAGTCACAAGCTTCTTGTGGCAGATGCAGGTCTGATCTCAACCCTGAGCTAGATGTTCCCTCTCCCACCTAGCTCGGGAGGACCTCTAAGGACTGAAGCACTGTCTCCTAGTGGGCTACTCGAAGGGGCTTTCGAAAACATTTTATTCTTGCGTTAGATTTCCTTCTTCACTAACTTGACTGCCTTGTCAACACTTAAACTTCCTTGCTTCAGTCTTTAATGACTAACTAGACATAGTTGGTGAGTTATTCATTCAAATTAGTAACACATGCAAAGCTTCATAATTTGGGGGTATTTTTAACGCTTTAATGGTCAGGCTTCAATACGATGTCTTAAGTTAGAGTTCCCAGCAATGCCTTGAATTTATTTTATAATGAAAGTTAAAAGTCACTATAGTAGGCATAGGATTTTCCCGGTGGCTCAGTGGTAAAGAATCTGCTGGGCAATGCAGGAGATTGGCTTTGATCTGTGAGTCGGGAAGATTAGCTGAAGAAGAAAATGGTAACCCACTCCAGTATTCTTGCCTGGGGAATCCCATGGACAGAGGAACCTGGTGGGCTACAGTCCACGGTGTCGCAAGAGTCAGACTCGACTTAGCAACTAAACAACAAAATTCATGGGGTCGCAAAGAGTTGGACATGATTGAGCGACTGAACTGAACTGAACTGAACCACATCTTCTCTCATCCATTCCTCTGTTGATGAAAAACTTACGCTGCCAGTTTGGTGATATCACTCCTGTGCTGTAAACTTTCTTTAAAAAGCTAAAATATAGTCTTCAGGAGAAATTTCACAGTTTGTGACATATTTTAGTGCCTTTTAAATAATTAGGGCTTCCCTGGTGACTCAGACAGTAAAGAATCCGCCTGCAGTGCAGGAGACCTGGGCTCAATCCCTGGTTAGGAAGATCCCCTGGAGAAGGACAGGGCTACTCACTGCACTATTCTTGCCTGGAGAATTCCCATGAACAAAGGAGCCTGGTGGGCTATAGTCCATGAGATCGCAGAGTTGGACATGATTCAGCAACTAAGTACAGCACATTAAATAATTAAAATTTACAGAAAATTTTATTGGAATTTATACATCCAAATGACTATCCAAACTAAATAGGACAGGTGTACGATTTTTATATCAACAAGTCCATTCATGCAGCTCTGTTATTTACTTTTTGGCTGTGCTGGGTCTTTGTTGCTAAACAGGCTTCTCTCTAGTATTGGTGAGCAAGGGCTACTCTCTATTTGCAGTGTATGGGCTTCTCATTGTGGTGGCTTCTCTTGTTGCAGAGCACAGGCTCTAGATCACACAGGCTTCAGTAGTTGTGGCACTTGGGCTCAGTAGATGAAGCTCCAGGGCGCTAGATCACAGTTTTAGTAGTTGTGGTGAGTGGGCTTAGTTGCTCCACTGCATGTGGTATCCTCTTGGACCAAGGATCAAACCCATGTCTCCTGCATCTGCAGGTGTATTCTTTATCACTGAGCCACCAGGGAAGCCCACAATTCAATTTTATACTAACAGAAGCAACTAATATCCATTATTTCTTTGGAAAAAAAAAGATTTTTATTGGGTTTTCTCATGATTTTAAATTAATGTATTCCCTTCATTCTCTGAGGACTCAGTTACCACCCTGCCTTGCAAAAGGACATTATAAAGTCATCATAAAGTACCTTGTTGTTTGAATACCTTCAGGGAGTTGAATCTTTTATTCACTCACTCAAGCATAAGAGCTGACTTTATTTGCTTTTTTATTGAATACTAATACTGTTATGATATTCAAACTTTGTGACTGTGCAAACACTT
Source organism: Cephalophus harveyi (assembly GCA_006410635.1). Lineage (NCBI taxonomy): Eukaryota > Metazoa > Chordata > Mammalia > Artiodactyla > Bovidae > Cephalophus > Cephalophus harveyi. The sequence continues at coordinate 91,703 of SJYT01045129.1, forward strand.
AAGCAGCTGTACTTAAGCCATTCAAATGATGTTTCAGTTCAGTTCAGTCACTCAGTCGTGTCTGACTCTTTGTGACCCTATGAATTGCAGCACGCCAGGCCTCCCTGTCCATCACCATCTCCCGGAGTTCACTCAGACTCATGTTCATCGAGTCCGTGATGCCATCCAACCATCTCATCTTCTGTCGTCCCCTTCTCCTCCTGCCCCCAATCCCTCCTAGCATCAGAGTCTTTTCCAATGAGTCAACTCTTCGCATGAGGTGGCCAAAGTACTGGAGTTTCAGCTTTAGCATCATTCCTTCCAAGGAAATCCCAGGGCTGATCTCCTTCAGAATGGACTGGTTGGATCTCCTTGCAGTCCAAGGGACTCTCAAGAGTCTTCTCCAACACCACAGTTCAAAAGCATCAATTCTTCAGCGCTCAGCTTTCCTCACAGTCCAACTCTCACATCCATACATGACCACAGGAAAAACCATAGCCTTGACTAGACGGACCTTAATTAATATGTATACATATACATATATATATATGTATGTATACACATACCACATATTCTTTACCCATTTGTCTGTTGATGTGCCCTTTGGTTGCTTCCATATCTTCACTATTGTAACCAGTGATCACAGTGTTTAATATTAACAAAATAGATAGTTTTAAGAGCTCATAATAAAAATGAGTATTATAAATTTTTATCTATTATGGTGATAATACAAGCAAATTGTTCATGATATATTGACATCATAGTAAAGGCTTAGAATCAGGAAAGAACTGAAAGGACATTTAATTACTTGATAATATTATATTCTTCATCTAAATTCATCTAGAGAGATACTAACATGAAAAATTTTTAATTGGACATATATGATCTTGAAATCTGACTACAAAAATTAACTGGAAACCTTGAGTTGTAACTAACTTTTAAGCCTATGTATTTGTTCTTCCTACAGTTTGACTGGTATTTAGAAATTTTATCTGTTCAAGATAATTTTATTTAATTGAAAATAGTTTATCTCATATGATGAGACAGACAATATTTTCAAGTAAGGTATTAGTACCTGCTTAATTTTCAAGTAAAGTATTGGTTCAAAATTGGCAAAGGAATACGTCAAGACTGCTTATTTAGCTTCTCTGCAGAGTATATCATGTGAAATGCCAGGCTGGATGAAGCACAAGCTGGAATCAAGATTGCTGGAAGAAATATCAATAACCTCAGATATGCAGATGACACCACCCTTATGACAGAAAGCAAGGAGAAACTAAAGAGCCTCTTGATGAAAGTGAAAGAGGAGAGTGAAAAAGCTGGCTTAAAAATTAACATTCACAAAACTGAGATCATGGCTTCCAGTCTCATTACTTCATGACAAATAGATGGGGCAATAATGGAAACAGTGGCAGACTTTATTTTCTTAGGCTCCAAAATCACTGTGGATGGTGCCTACAGTCATGAAATTAAAAAATAATTGCTCCTTGGAAGAAAAACTATGATCAACCTGGATAACGTATTAAAAAGCAGAGACATTACTTTGCCGACTAAGGTCCATCTAGTCAAAGCTATGGTTTTTCCAGTGGTCATCTATGGATGTGAGAGTAGGACCATAAAGAAAGCTGAGCACTGAAGAATTGATACTTTTGAACTGTGGTATTGGAAAAGACTCTTGAGAGCCCCTTGGACTGCAAGGAGATCCAACCAGTCCATTCTAGAGGAAATCAGTCCTGAATATTCATTGGAAGGGCTGATGCTGAAGCTGAAATTCCAATACTGTGGCCACCTGATGTTAACAGCCAACTCATTGGAAAAGACCCTGATGCTGGGAAGGATTGAAGACAGGAGAAGGGGATAATAATGGACGAGATGGTTGGATGGCATCACTGACTCAATGGTCATGAATTTGAGCAAATTCTAGGAGGTGGTGAAGGATAGGGAAGCCTGGTGTGCTGCAGACCATGGGGTCACAAAGAGTCGGACACAACTGAAAGACTGAACAACAACAGATTTGCACCTCCCCTCCTCCATCTTTCTCGATAGACAGATAGATGAAATAGATACACAGTCATACCCATATTCTTGAACTGTAAAGAAAATGTAATCATTAAAAGGGAAGTATTTTCATTTTGTTATTTTGTCATCCTCAACTATCAGCAGAATTGTCAAGATGCACTAATGATCTTTTATTACTAACATAAACATGAACAATTGAAAACTTTAATATGTGAATATTTTAAATCCTTTAATTGAAATAAAAGCTTCCCTGGTGGCTCAGTGGCAAATATTCCACCCGCAATGCAAGAGATACAGGTTTGATGCCTGAGTTGGGAAGATCCCCTCAAGAAGGAAATGGTACCTGCTCCATTATTCTAGCCTGAGTAATACCATGAGCATGGGAGCCTGGCAGGCTACAGTCCATGGTGTTGCAAATAATCGGACATGACTTAGCAACTAAGCTACCACCGCCACACTTTCAAAATAAAAGAATATGCTTTTATTTTTTAAAATAACAATTAAAAAAAATACTTATCAGATAGTCATTGTTTATTTTCACCTATAGTCTTTTTCAATTCACCAGAGTAATACTAGAATATATATTCAAGGGAATCCTTTATTCCTTTTTCTCTTCATCTTATTTCTCTTCTACAGTATCTAATATGATGCCATCAAAAGATACACTCTGTCACAGTAGAGAGATAAAAATCTTCATTTATGTCTTCTTTGACCTTAATATAAATTACACTATATTAATGATTAGGATAGAACATTTTATAATATATAATTAGGATGAACTATAGCACATTATTACTGGTTAGTCAGCTCCATTATATACAAAGTATGTGTTAACCTTGAATAATAGCCAGTTGTAGAAAAATATTATATTTAGTTTGAAAAAATCTAAAAAAGTAATAAAATAATAAGAGTAATAAAACATATATAGTTAAATAATAAAAATAATTATTTTAAATTCATATGTGTATGCTGAGTTCTTTGTTTATATTCCCTATTGGAAACAGCTTTCACCTGAAAATTTTCTGTTTAATACTTAGTATTTTTGTTTGTATTGAATTATTTTTATATACCACCAGACATTAAATATAGATGACTTACAAAAATAAAACAGTAAATGATTGTAAAGTCATAAATATGTTATTGCCTGAAATGTTTGTACAATATGATCTGGATCAGTGGACTGTCATGTTTGAAATCATTAACCAATTGAACTATTACTCAGCTGCCAAACACAACTTATGGAGTGTCTGTCTGCCTGTCATTACCTACCGGCCTTGGCGCTAAGTAACCAGAGTTGGAACACACTAAGGAAGAAGTGGGAACATTAAGTCATGCTTTCCAAAAGACATGAACTTAATTGAACTTAACTAACAACAGCTTCCGTTGATTTATTTTTGTCATGTTCATAGGTGCACTTTAAAAGCCATATTGACTTCTCTGTTTTTTTTAATGTGACCTTCTATAGGATGTTTATTGTAATTTTTTCCTAAACACAAGTCTTTTTTTCCACTTTTAGTTTGAATTTAAATAGATAGTTCTAGAACTCAACTTCATCCTCCACTTTTTTAGCCTCTTTCGCCTTTCTTGAATGATTTGTACAGTGCCTAAATGTAATCATTACCTCTGTTTGCATGCTTTTTCATTGAATCATTTATTCCTGTTTATCAAGTTTCAAAATGATTTTTTAAATATCTTTTCATTTTTTTTTTAATTTTACCTTATTTTACTTTACAATACTGTATTGGTTTTGCCATACATCAACATGAATCTGCCACAGGTGTACATATGTTCCCAGTCCTGAACCCCCCTCCCACCTCCCTCCCCATACCATCTCTCTGGTTCATCCCAGTGCACCAGCCCCAAGCATCCTGTATCCTGCATCGACCCTAGTTAAGGAAGGAGAAATCTGTCTTTTGTGAAGTGGAAGGAAACTCTTGTCTTTTTTTTTTCTTTTTTTTAGTGAAAGAGCTGACACATACATTCTTTCTCCTAAGTTAATATTTTTTAAACAAGGGAAAGTTATATTTTTGATATTGTCGTCTACTTGAAGAGAATTATATTTTTTTGCATGTTGACTAGCATCACAAATGTTGTTTTTTTTCCTCTCATTGCCTTTCAAAACCACAACTCAGTCTCTAGAAAGAGTAGTAATAGGGGAAATAGAAAGTTAATTTACTGCACTTGATAATGTTAGGCAAGTAACAGACTGTCAGCTAAAAGCTTACTTTAGGTTTTTGAAGTAATTTCTATTTTGCAAAAGAAAGACTATTAAGCAAGTTTCCTTTTCCCCTCACAGGTGCTTTCTGATTGCTGTGTGGTTTCTATGCGTGATATTAAAGTTCTTTTTTTCCTGATCAACTTCAAGAAATTTTCTTGATCCTGCTCCTGTATAGATGTTCTTATCTAGTAATGTTGACCATTCACATACAAGATACCTCTGGGCTGCACATACCTTTGTTTTCATCTGGTTATGTTTTAGTACTATTATTTATTCAAGAAATTCTGTTTTTAAAGCTGACTTCTTATATAATCAAATTGCACAAAATTACTGTCTCCAAGAAATAACATTTTCTTCCACTGAACACAAAAACATCTTTGCACTCATCTTTGATGTTTTCACGTAGTTCTTTCAAGGGGAACTAATGTTGATGACTTCCAGTATTAAAGCATCTAACTGCTTCTGTAGCTTTGTGAGTTTTATAAAATACTTTATTTTGTTAGTTTTTTGTTTGTTTGTTTGTTTTAATCCATATTGTTGTATCTACATGTTGCAAGTTGAACCTGAGTTTTCCACTTCACTCATAAGGCTGTGGACAAAGCATATTCCTTGGCATCATGGAAAAACTCTGCAGCCCTGGAGATGTTCAACTGACACTGTGACAATTCTAGCAACATAATTCCTTTTTTCTCTTCCTAATCTGTTAATATTTATTCATTATTGTATACTAGCTACTGTGGTTCATGAAAGGGACATAGATCATGCAAGGGATGTAAAAGAAAGTCCATTTTCTTAAAGAAATGCACAGATCAATTGGAAAGATAAGATGTCGACTTATTTAAAGGATTTTTTTTTTTTTTAAATGAAAGACTTCCTTTTCCTTGGTAGGTTTCAAATCCAGTATGTCTGTTAGATGAGTCAGTTGGGGGTAGTTAAGAATGTTCAATATTCAGTATGGATTTTCAGTAAATTTTTGGCCAATCACTCAATGATCAGCTATTATCCTTTATGGTGAGATCTCTGTCTCTCTTTCAAGTGTTTAGGTATACAAGTCAATGTAGAGTAGGGGTTTCCCTGGTGGCTCAGTGTTAAAGAAACCACCTGCAATGCAGGAGATCTCTGGATCAGGAAGATCCCCTGGAAAAGGAAATGGCAACCTGCTCCAGTTTTCTTGCCTGCAAAATCCCATGGACAGGGGAGCCTGGCAGGCTTTAGTCCATGGGGTTGTGAAAGAGCTGGATATGACTTAGTGACAAAACAACAAAAAAGTAAAGATCTTTCCCATTTCCATTGGAAACAAATAACACATGAGCCTAATTTTGTTTTATTTATATGTGGATGTTATGGTTAATTTTATGTGTCAAATTGATTAGGCCATAGGATGTTCAGATATTTGGCTAAACATTATATCTGGGTGTATCTGTGAGGATGTTTTCAGATGATGTGGATGAGATGTGTATGTGAATTGATGGAATGAGTAAATCAGGTTTTCCTCCATAAGACATTGATATTTTTCGGCCCACAGACTGAACATACACCATTGGCTCTCATTTTTCCAATTTGTGGAGGGACGATTGTAGGGCTTCTAGCCTTCATCATCCTGTCAGCCAATTTCTTATAATAAGTGTTTTTTAATGTGCCTGTGTATATATATATATATCCCTTATTGATTATGTTTCTCTGGAGAACCCTGACTAATACAGTAGAAATGCCAGAAATATAGCTTTTACATTTATGTAGAGAATATACACACTATTCCTCAAAGTTTTATGTGCAATCAAATCTAATAAACATTTTATTTTTACTTATAGTATATATGACATTTATTCATGGTTTTATATATAAAATATGCATGTTTCATATTTAAATAAAATCTGTTTATATTTGAAGAATATAGAAGTATTCTAATTTTGTTCATGGAATGTATGAATATCATATATTTATGGAATATAAGAACATATGAGTGATATATATAACATACACACATATTCTAAACCCAGTATTCTTCAAACTTTCCTGAAGATAAAAATTATTTAAAGTCATTTTTTAAAAACAGAAAAACACATTTCTGAACTCCAGTCCATATCTACTAAATCACAGTTTTCAGGAACATATTCTGGTTATCTTCATATTTAATTATTACAAAGGATTAAAAAACGGATCTACCAAACTCTGGATTTGTGCTCTTAACACCATACAAAGGGATGTTGTAACACCCCTTTGGTGTTACAACACCGACACTAATGGACAGTAACACCAGTTTAAAGAGTGAGAGACTCATGTTGAAGTCATTATTGACCAAAGCTCATATATTTACTCAGTAGCTGAATAAGCTTATGTCATGGGGCAAATATTATTCAGATATCAATGTATTGCTTGTTTGCACATTATCTGGAGAGAAAATGAAAGTCTTTATTTTAGACCAGTTCTGATACTATACTGTGACCCGAAATGAGAGTCATGAGGTGGAAACTGTCTTGATCTATAAATGTTGAGAATTTGATGCTGCCGTTGCTGTAGNTTATTCAGATATCAATGTATTGCTTGTTTGCACATTATCTGGAGAGAAAATGAAAGTCTTTATTTTAGACCAGTTCTGATACTATACTGTGACCCGAAATGAGAGTCATGAGGTGGAAACTGTCTTGATCTATAAATGTTGAGAATTTGATGCTGCCGTTGCTGTAGTGTTAGTACTGTTCCTCCTGAAACCAGTGAGACTTGGAGATCCAAGTTCTACCTCTGCCACCCATTGCTTGTTTCAGGCTATGACTAAGACAGAATTCAATATTTTCATCAGTATAATGGAATTAATAATTTATAAATGATTTTATTTCTGTTATTTTTTTTCTAATTTTGGAAATTTAAAGCTATATACAAAAAGTAAAGGGAAAGGTCTATTATATGGTTATCTGCCCATGACCAGTTTAAACAATGATCAACTCATTGCCAGTTTTGTTTCTTTATATCTTCCTAGTTAGGGTTATTTGAGGATTGCAAGAAATAATTCTCTCATGCATGGTGCCTGGCATATGATAGGTGTGTAATCAAGTTGAATTAATTTTATTTTCTAGTAATGAACATTGAGTCATATTTTACGGCCCATTTTTCAAACCCATTTTCCATTTGTAGTCAATTTTTACTTTGAAAATTGGAGAAAAGTAATAGAAGGTAAAAAGTAGAAAATAAAAGCAGGATGTTTTCTGCTATTTTTATCCACTTTAGTCAGATGCTAGAGTTAAAAACACATTCAGGTACCCCACATACAACTACTTAAATGAAACGAAGCTCATCCATCAGAACTATAGGGCTTTTCATATGTGCCATCTTTTTTTTTTTTTTAATTGGAGGATCATGTGGTGGTCTCTTGATCTGTGTCCTCAATTTCTCTGCCAGCACTCTTGATGTTCCTTATCTGGCTACTGCTCTCTCCACATCACATGCCTAGTATAAACTTCTAGCTAATTACTACTTACTGCTCAGGACCTCTCTTTGATGTTGGTTTCCATTTTTATCCGCTCCTTTATTGTGCTCTTAACTATAATGCCCTGTAACTTAAAGGTTTGATTTTTTCCCCCTTATGTTCTCATTGTAAATTGGACCCAAATCTCCAACAAAAAACTTTCCAGCTATTTTTCATTTTCTCATCTGCTTTCTTGGCAACCAGTACTGAGAGCCCTCTGTGAGAAACACTGTCCCTTCTCTTCTCTTAAAATTTCCTTTTTGTCTTCTAAACATACCATTCTTGTTCATAATACACCAAATGTTATAAAGAGTCAAACAGACAGAAGAAGGTTTTTCTATAACTAGATGCCAGAAATATTTTGCTTGTACAGGCATAATGGATATCCAAAGAGTATGCCAGGAGTCACTAAATCAGGACCTAAATTACTAAAAGGGAAGAAAAAGTAATTTGATTGCACTTAACCTTCTTTTCTGCATTGTTTTCCTCTAGTTCATCAAGCTTTGATGTACATTTTATATATGCACTCTGAGTATTGAAAAAAATCTCAAACACATTCTCACACAATCACGTCTTGTGTAATTATGTCCATTTTAGCTATTTATATAAAGAGATCACAAATATGAGTGAACCCTAAGCAAAATTTTGCAGTAGGCTTAATTATCAACCTCTAATCAATACTAATTCCTCTACATCCTTCAATTTTACCATATTTGAGACACTTACTAAGCATTCACAGAGATTTCAGTATATTTGAGTTTTTTTGTCATCTTACTTCCAAGTCCATCAAAACTTGAAATCAGAATACAGCTGATATCAGAGCCATAATTTTGGAATCAGATACTTCTGACAGCACCAAGTCCTGACAGTTGCTATTAGTGTAACCTATACTCATTTATATTTATTCCCCACTCTTCATCTTAATGTCTCTTATCATTTTATTTTCCTTCTCTATAATTGGGGATAATTATAACACATATTAGGGCTTCCCTGGTGGCTCAGAGATTAAAGCGCTGGGTCGGGAAGATCCCCTGGAGAAGGAAATGGCAATCCACTCCAGTATTCTTGCCTGGAGAATCCCGTGGACAGAGAAGCCTAGTGGGTTACAGTCCACGGGGTCGCAAAGAGTCGGACACGACTGAGCGACTTCACCTCACCTCACCTCATAACACCTATTTCTCATAAAGTGTTGTGAGAACTACATGAAATATTACATTCAAAGTGCCAGATTACATTTGGAGTGCAAGACACTGGGATGCATGGGTTGATTATCAACCAGAGTCTTTCTTCCCTCAGACTATATATACAGTATGTATAAATATACATAGCTACACATTTGCATATATGTGCATATTCATATACACACATATAGATACATATGTTTGAATATAGTATGTATATTTATAGTATATATATATATACACACACACACATATATTTGACTTTATTTACCACATATACATATATAAATCTCTTGCTATGTTAGAGTAAGAATGTTTCACATTTCCCTGTTAAAGATGTTGATTGGTCATGATGTGAATGGACCTTTCTTTGATATTTTTATTGGAAGAAATCAGTCCTGTTCCCAGTATCCCTAAAAGCACACCTTACAAAGCTTTACTCACTTCCATAAAGGAAGCTGTCTCTATTGTGTTGTTGTCACATTTAATTTTTGTCTTCACAGTAAAAATGATGTTTTAACAGTGAGTGAGAAAAAATTATTGCCTTTGCAAAAAAAAATAAAATCCTGGAACAGAGAAAGCTATTATAAATGAAGTGTGTGGGAATATTTCCATCATTATTTGAGTTTATTTTTTAAAATATTAAGTATATCACCTATAAAACTTCTCATATCTGGACACTTACACTCAGAAGTGGGACTCTGAAGCTTTTTAGGCTGTGTCAGTAGCTTTACATGAAGAGTTTTAATGACTTTTGATCACTTTGATCAAACTGGAGAAAATACACCTTCTGCTTTGAAAGCACAACTGACAGCAAGAAAGATAGAATTCACTAGTTTTAATCCAAATCTTACATTAACTGGTGATTGAGGTTGGAAAAATGAATTCCATGATTTAGTGAGAACAGTCTGCAAAGCCCTTCCATCAGTGGATCCATGCATCTTTCTGAAGTTCTGGGAGTCATTAGCACCAAGTACTGGAATACAGTGAATCTGAACCAGGGCTTCTCAAAGCTTTGTGACATAGTGTTAGAGCAAAATTTAAGAAAAAATATAAGGTCACATACAATCCAGTTGTTGTCATTGGAAATGTTATTATTAACAATATGTCATAGAATAGCAACTTAGTGGGAAAAGTGACTTTATGTATTATTCTGGGCTTCCCTGGTAGCTCAGTTGGTAAAGAATCCACTTGCAATGCAGGAGGCCCTAGTTCGATTCCTGAGTCCAGAAGATCTGCTGGAGAAGGGATAGACTACCCATTCCAGTATTCTTGGGCTTCCCTGGTGGTTCAGACAATAAAGAACCTGCCTGCAGTGCAGGAGACCTGGGTTCAACCCTTGGGTTGGGAAGATCCCCTGGAAAAGGGAATGATTACCCACTCCAGTATTCTGGCCTGGAGAATTCCATGGACAGAGGAGACCATCAGGCTACAGTCCATGGAGCTGCAAAGAGTTGGACATGACTGAGCCACTTTCACTTTCATGTATTTTTAATAAATACAATGATAATTAAAATATCCCTTTATTCTTTATTTCATCACTAGTTTTATTTACTTATGTTTAATAAAAGTTACTATGTTAGCACAGTTGTCTATTTATACAAAAATGAGTATGTATGATGATCAATTTGAAAAAAGGCAAAAATGTTTCAAAACCTATTGACATGATATTACTGACACAGATATTATTGTCGTGGTTAAACCGAGACAGTTTATGACTCCCTTTGCAGGAGAGAAAGGCTAATGGTCAAGTGTGGTCCTATGCCTGTGTGTTTCACAGCTGCAGCATGTCTGTCCTCCCTCCATCCTTCCTTTTCTCTCCTTCTGAATTACTTTCCCAGGGCTGCTGTCGCAAAGTACCATAGGCAGGGCAGCATAAAACAGCAGGGATTTATTCTCTGACGATCCTGGAGGCCCAAAGTCTGAAATTAAAGTGTTAGTAGGGTCGCATTCTCCCTGGAGGCACTAGGAAGTTATACTTGCTTGCCTCCTCCTAGCTTCTTGTTTTTTCTGGCATTTCTTGGTTTGTTACTGCATCACTCCAGTCTCTGCTTCCATCTCACATGGCCTTATTCTCTGTAGCCTTCAGCTCAGTTCAGTTCAGTCACTCAGTCGTGTCTGACTTTTTGCGACCCCATGAATTGCAGTACGCCAGGCCTCCCTGTCCATCACCAACTCCCGGAGTTCACTCAAACTCAAGTCCATTGAGCCAGTGATGCCATCCAACCATCTCATCCTCTGTCATCCCCTTCTCCTCCTGCCTCCAATCCCTCCCAGCATCAGAGTCTTTTCCAATGAGTCAACTCTTCGCATGAGGTGGCCAAAGTACTGGAGTTTCAGCTTTAGCATCATTCCTTCCAAAGAAATCCCAGGGCTGATTTCCTTCAGAATGGACTGGTTGGATCTCCTTGCAGTCCAAGGGACTCTCAAGAGTCTTCTCCAACACCACAGTTCAAAAGCATCAATTCTTCGGTGCTCAGCTTCCTTCACAGTCCAACTCTCACATCCACACGTGACTCTCACATCCATCCATAGCCTTGACTAGGCGGACCTTTGTTAGCAAAGTAATGTCTCTGCTTTTGAATATGTTATCTAGGTTGGTTATAACTTTCCTTCCAAAGAGTAAGCATCTTTTAATTTCATGGCTGCAGTCACCATCTGCAGTGATCTTGGAGCCCCCCAAAATAAAGTCTGAAACTGTTTCCACTGTTTCCCCATCTATTTCCCATGAAGTGATGGGACCAGATGCCATGATCTTTGTTTTCTGAATGCTGAGCTTAAAGCAACTTTTTCACTCTCCTCTTTCACTTTCATCAAGAGGCTTTTTAGTTCCTCTTCACTTTCTGCCATAAGGGTGGTGTCATCTGCATATCTGAGGTTATTGATATTTCTCCCGGCAATCTTGATTCCAGCTTGTGCTTCTTCCAGCCCAGTGTTTCTCATGATGTACTCTGCATATAAGTTAAATAACCAGAGTGACAATATACAGCCTTAGTAGCCTAAGTCTGTAGCCATAGTCTCCCTAATAAGATCTGATCTATTCTTAAGTTATTTACATCTGCAAAGATCCTATTTCCAAATAAGGTTGAATTCACAGGTACAATGAGTTGATACTTGAACACATTTTTGGAAGACACACAGTTCAACCCATTGTATCCTTTCTCTTCCAATCATTCCTTCTCTCCCTGCCTTTCTCCATCACTGCCTTACTTTTATCTAGGACCAGAGCAGCTGTTGAGTTTTCTGGGATATCTCTGTTTGCAGAGAGCCTTGGACAGACATACAGGATGATATGGAGCTCTCACCTGGGAGACGAATTGGTCTAGAGCAGGCAGTGGAAGGACAGTGTGGTGTGATTCTGGCATCGCAATCTTTCTGGGCATATGTAGAGGGGAATGGGGTTGACTAATTTAGCCATAATCACATACATCCTTTGAATCTGGTATCTTGAAGTTTCTACCATCTGTTTCAGTCTATTAAATAAGAAGTGTTCCAAAACTAACTTACTTACAAACCAGAAATAGACTCATAGACATAGAAAACAAACTTATGGTTACCAAAGGGGAAAAGGAGAGAGAGAGAATTTCGGAGTTTGGGATTAACATGTACACACTACTATACATAAAGGTTCTCTAGTAATTTGCTTCCCATAGCTCAGTTGGTAAAGAATCTGCCTGCAATGCAGGAGACCCGGTTCAACTTCTGAGTTGGGGAGATCCTCTGGAGAAGGGATAGCCTAACCACTGCAGTGTTCTTGGGCTTCCCTTGTGGCTCAGCTGGTAAAGAATCTGCTCGCAATGTAGGAGACCTGGGTTTGATCCCTGGGTTGGGAAGATCCTCTGGAGAAGAGAACAGCTACCCACTACAGTATTCTGGACTGGAGAATTCCATGGATGGTATAGTCCATGGGGTCAGACATGACTGAGCGAGTTTCACTTCAGTTCACTTCATACATAAAACAGATAAACAACAAGGACCTACTGTATAGCACAGGGAACTATATTCAATATCTTCTAATAACCTATAAAGGCAAAAAATCTGAAAAATGATACATATGTGTATATATATAATAATCACTTTGCTGTACACTTGAAATTCACACAATAATAAAGTCAATTATACTTCAAATAGAAAAGAAAGAAGTGCTCCAATTTTCTTGGTAATCCAAAGACAGTTTTCCTTTTGGTTTAGTAACATTTTCATGTACTTTTGTAATCTAATACTTATTGTGCAGTCTGGATATAGATACTGCATAGAAATGTGTGCCTTAATTAATATGCTTAAGTTGATGAGTTTTATATTTCAGCTTCTACAGTCCTTGTGCTAAATTCTATAACTTTTCCATCTTTTCCTCTCTCTCATGACAAGGTTCCTGACACTCATTCCAGCAGTACATTACATTTCTCTCTTTCATGATTCTTATGTCTCCCTATCTTTTAAACAGTACTTGGCCCCTCACTTCCACTTTCTGTCTCATCTCTGTAATTCATTTCTTTCCATTATATGAGATCTATCTAGCCTAGTACCATTGTCAGTTTATCTCATTTACTTTTTTCCCTCCATTGATACCTAGTCATTTCATGTTTTATGCTTTGTTTCAACTGATGCTTTAGACGTGAGCATTTCAGTAATACAAATTCACTTGTAGATTATCTCTTGCCTTTAGGCCCAGGGACAATTGCTTCTTTGTCCTCCTTATCTTTGAGACTACCTCAGTATTAATGACACTCTTAATAACTGAGCCTCCTGGCCCAAAGAGATAATTTGAGAGAGCCAATAGGTGGCAGACATTTGGTTTTATGAAAGGCAGAAATTGTTTCCCATGGGAGAACATAGAGTTCTTTCAGTAAAAAAATAGGGTACAATTTTACTTCTCAGTGCTAAAGGACATGTTTGCTATTCAGACCAATTGTTATTCAAGCTGTGACAGATTCTACCACTCATATTGTAATAAGAGTACAATTTTTCACAAAACCCTTGCTTCTTCCCACTTTTTTCCCCTAAGAGTTATTTCATGAGATAAAAAAATATTTTTAATATTAGTGTATGTAAGATAGGGGCTTCCCTGGTAGCTCAGCTGGTAAAGAATCCGCCTGCAATGCAGGAGACCCTGATTCAATTCCTGGGTTGGGAAGATCTCCTGAAGAAGGGGTAGGCTACCCATTCCAGTATTCTTGGGCTACCCTGGTGGTTCAGATGGTAAAGAATCTAGCTGCAATGCAGGAGACCTAGGTTTGATCCCAGGGTTGGCAAGATCCCCTGGAGGAGAGCATGGCAACCCACTCCAATATTCTTGCCTGAAGAATCCTTATGGACAGAGAAGCCTGGGGGAGCTACAGTCTATGTGGTTGCAAAGATTCGGACGTGACTGAGCGACTAAGCACAACACAGCATACATAAGATAAATTTCTTGAAGGAGTCTTAAATATATTTCTTTATATTTTCAACCATTTGAACCAGAGGCATAAATGATTACCTAATTTTTCTAGCCTCCATCGTCTTTAATTTTTACCCAGTTGCTCCAGAAAGGGATGTTACCTCTTTTTCTTTAAAAGTTTCAATTCTCTATTTTACCTTGTCTTCTTCCAGGGAGTAATGTGGCTGCTGAAATACTTCTGCAGTTATTTCTGGTGTCTTATTCCCCAGCTTACTTAATACTTACAGTTCTCTACTGCTTTCTTTACTTGCTACTACAATCCTCACAAATTTTCTGTCTACCTCCTTTATACTTGGCATATTTCCTTGGAGTGTAACAGAAAAAGCATTTTTTTTTTCTTTTTAAATTATTGCTCTGTTTGCCACATATAGCCATTCTTTTAGTGACTGTCATAAAGCCAGTCTCTGCAAAGGCTTTACAGATTGAGTTCAGCAACAGGAATGCTTTTCAATCCTGGTGTTTCCTGAGTCCTCACATAGTTGAAGGGCTTTGTCTCAAGAATTTTGTATTTCCCTTGTCTTCACAATAGGCTATCCTGAGCTTGCTTAAACACTGCAAATTCCTCATGATGTATGGTAGTGAGCACATTTTTTTTCCATTGTTTTTGCCTTGCCTTTAACACCTTATTTTATTTTTCTTTTCTCTAAAATTCATGTGCTTTCATGTATTTGGTGTTTGTCCAGTAAGTAGTATTATAACAATAAAGAAGTGGTTAACTGAGGTCTTTACAGCCTGGCAGAACTGCATGTGAAGCCTAGTTTTGCCACCGATTGACTGGGTCACCTTCAGGAATTAATCAGCTGCTCTTATCCTTAGATTCCTCCTCAGCTGTGAAATGGGAATAATAAGTGTCTCAATCATAGGATTAGTTGAAGGATATGATATGATAGTGTTCATGACTATGCCTGACACATGAGGAGTGTTCAGTAAATGTTTCCTATTATTTTTTACATATAAATCTGGGACTTTCTCCAATATCTCCAAGTTTCTATTTCTCTAAGCAAGTGAAACATATTCTCATATCAATATTTTCTTTTGCCCCATCTTAACTTATTTGCTGCTGCTGCTGCTGCTGCTAAGTCACTTCAGTTGTGTCTGACTCTGTGAGACCCCATAGATGGCAGCCCACTAGGCTCCCCTGGCCCTGGGATTCTCCAGGCAACAACACTGGAGTGGGTTGCCATTTACTTCTCCAATGCATGAAAGTGAAAAGTGAAAGTGAAGTCGGTCAGCTGTGTCCGACTCTTAGCAACCCCATGGACTGCAGCCTACCAGGCTCCTCCATCCATGGGATTTTCCAGGCAAGAGTACTAGAGTGGGGTGCCATTGCCTTCTCCACTTATCTACGTAGGCTTTTAAAACCTTTTTGCTTTTCTCTTACCTGGGCTTCAATGGTGGCTCAGAGATTAAAGTATCTGTCTGCAATATGGGAGACCCAGGTTCGATCCCTGGGTCGGAAAGATCCCCTGGAGAAGGAAATGGCAACCCACTCCAGGATTCTTGCCTGGAGAATCCCATGGACAGAGAAGCCTGGTGGGCTACCGTCCATGGGGTCCCAAAGAGTTGGACACAACTGAGCAACTTCGCTTACTTACTTACTTCCTCTTACCTAAATATGTGTATATGTATTTCTACAGTTTATAAGTAGATCTTTATGTAATGCTTTTCCATTTTTTCTTTTTATAATAATTTTGAAGAATATAAAAGAAAAATCACCCATGATTTTGTCACACATCTGTTATCTACACATGATTTATATGTGTGCAAGCTTGCAAAAGGTATATGTATACATATGTATGTGTATACATAAATGTATATACATAATTCAGTTCAGTTCAGTTCAGTCACTCAGTCATGTCCGACTCTTTGTGACCCCATGAACCACAGCATGCCAGGCCTTCCTGTCCATCACCAACTCCTGGAGTCCACCCAAACCCATGTCCATTGAGTCACAGATGCCATCCAACCATCTCATCCTCTATCATCCCCTTCTCCTCCTGCCCTCAATCTTTCCTAGCATCAGTGTCTTTTCAAATGAGTCAGCTCTTCGCATCAGGTGGCCAAAATATTGGAGTTTCAGTTTCAACATCAGTCCTACAATGAACACCCAGGACTGATCTCCTTTAGGATGGACTGGTTGGATCTCCTTGCAGTCCAAGGGATTCTCAAGAGTCTTCTCCAACACCATAGTTCAAAAGCATCAATTCTTCGGCACTCAGCTTTCTTCACAGTCCAACTCTCACATCCATACATGACCACAGGAAAACCATAGCCTTGACTAGACGGACCTTTGATGGCAAAGTAATGTCTCTGCTTTTGAATATACTATCTAGGTTGGTCATAACTCTTCTTTCAAGGAGTAAGCATCTTTTAATTTCATGGCTGCAGTCACCATCTGCTGTGATTTTGGAGCCCCAAAAAATAAAGTCTGACACTGTTTCCCCATCGATTTCCCATGAAGTGATGGGACCAGATGCCGTGATCTTTGTTTTCTGAATGTTGAGCTTTAAGCCAACTTTTTCATTACCAAGAGAAAAATATTTTCCTACACTTGATGGTGGTATCACCAGTCATTTTGTTATGCTCATAAGTATGGCTGTCCCTTATTATCTGTCGGGGGAACTGGTAGCCGGACTCCCTGGCAGATACTGAAGTCCCCAGATGCTCCAGTCTCTTATATAAAATTACATAGTAGTTTCATATAACTTAGACACAATCTCTCATATATTTTAATCACCTTTTGGTTAGCTATAATACATAATGCAACATTATTGCTATGCAAATAGTTGCCATTGTGCAGCAAGTTCAAGCTTTGCTTCCTGAAAACTCTGAAATTATATATATATATATATATATATATATATTCTCATCTACAATTGGTTGAATCTGCAGATGTAGACCCTGCAGACATAAAGGGTCAACTGCATGTATTATTTGCACCTGTACTTTTGTTTTAAATCTATATTTAAAATATTCATCCTTTATATTAGTAATTAGTGCCTTTCCTTAGGCAATTTCCCCCTTCTGTTTTTGCTTCATATTGATGCTACTTTCCTGTAGGTCTTAAATAACTAACTGCTAATAGAAAAAAAAAAATCATACAAGCCATATGTATTTCATTTTAGAGTTTTCAAAATGTTTTTCCATGTCCTATGTCATGTAGATCTCACTGCCATGCTGTGAAATGGGAAATAATATCCCTAATTAATGGAAGTAATTAGGGATATTAGGAAAAGTCCCAACAGTTAAATAATAGAAAAAAATGTGGCTCCCAAGCTAGAGTGTCAACCTCTGAACCTCAAATCCAAACACATTTTTGAGTGAAGTGCTTAACCATGCTCAACTATTGGTTTTATTTTTATCCACCATATCTTGCAGCCTGACATGGAATCTTTTTATCACCTATATCCCTTTGTATTGAAAAATTTCAGGGTCGTTCTTATACTTCTCTGCCTTCTCCAAATTACTATCATAAGTGTGATGAGATCTGAAAACAAGTGCAATATCTCACTTTCTCAAATGCAAAACTAGCTATATTTTTTCTAGAGGTCATTTACATTGTTCTCATTATTGAGATTAATACAGGAACCAGAAGCAAGCAGTAAAATTGTGTAATAGTTAAAATACAAGCTCCAGAAACCTAGTGCCTGATTTCAAATCCTAATTCTGAGACTTCTTAACCATGTGACTTCTGTTTGATCCTCCATTTCCCTGTGTGTAAAGTGAAAATGGTCATACACCATCCTATGATTGTAGAAATGATTAAGGACTCAAGATTTTAAAACATTTAATGATCTTAGGCATTAATATTAAAACATTAATAGTACTTCATCTATAATGAGTGCTAAGACAATGTTAACCACTATTACTATTACGATAAAAATAGGACATAAGATCATCAGGTAGTTTTCCCAGGTAGTCTTAAAAATCCTTCCCAGACCAATGTGGTTTTTACCGAACAGTTCTGTATATCTGTCTTACAGTAACTAATGCTAGTTCTTCATAGAGAGAATGTCAGGATTTTACTGTGTTCTTCTAGTGTTCCTATAACTGTGAATGAATTGATAAGACTGTATGCAGATATTTGAACATAACAAATTGTAGTTATACTAATATCATCGATGCATATACTCTAAATAGCCTCTATATATATATATATATAATTTCTGCTGTAACACATTTATTTTTATGATTGTTATGCACTTTTAGAATGTTTGATAAAGCAAATTTTGATAGATAAGAGTATTGCATTGTAATGTAGACTTTTTTAGGATAATGGAATATATAGCTTCTGGAGAAGAGAATGGCAACCCACTCCATTGTTCTTGCCTGGAGAATCCCATGGACAGAGGAGCCTGATGGGCTACAGTACATGGGCTCACAAAGAGTTGGACAGGACTGAGCGGCTATGCACACATATATAGCTAGTGGCATAGATTTATGAAAAAAACAAGGGCTAGTAGATGCTGGTGTTCTACTTCTATCTGCCTTTAAGTGCATGATGTATTCATACAAAGGTCAATATATTTAGAGCTTCACTTCTTATTCTTCACTTCACTTGGCAGGTCTGAAGTACGTGATCTCCAAAACTACTGTCAGGTCTGACATTTTAGACTCTTTCTGAATATTATAGTACCTCACCTCATAATTACAATTATTGATAAGTGTGATGTGAACTGTGGAAGTGTCATCTTAAAATACTGACCTAAGTGGTACAGGAACTAGAAGACATCCTCTCCTGAGGAAGATATCCATCTACATGATTTGACACACTAGCACCTAGCAATTACCTGTCCTAACTCTCCACTTAAAACTCTGAAATACCTCTCCTCTGTCCTTAAAAATAAAACCCAATGTTCCTAAAACAACTGCTAGGCAGTATAACTGGGATCCAACCAGACAGCCAGTCTTATCTCTACCAACCTGCCACATGTTATGCTCGAGTATAAAGGCTCCTTTTCTACTTTGGATTCCTGCTAATGCTGTTTACTTTTCTTGGAATTTCCTGTCTCCTCTTCTGAAAAACTCCTACCAGTAACTTAAACTTTAAGAGTTAGTTTAAATATAGGTCACAAGCTTCTGTGTTGAACAACACAATGCTTTATGCATTAGAGACAAAACTGCACAGTTAGAATCTAGTTTCAATCATCTCTTTTTAAATGAGGATCTGACAACATTTGGATTTTTGTTTGTATATGGCAGCTGGAGCTGTTAGCTAATGAATAACCCTTCTAAATGAGACTTGCTACTGCTGCTGCTGCTAAGTCGCTTCAGTCGTGTCCAACTCTGTGCGACCCCACAGACGGCAGCCCATTGGGCTCCGCCATCCCTGGGATTCTCCAGGCAAGAACACTGGAGTGGGTTGCCATTTCCTTCTCCAGTGCATGAAAGTGAAAAGTGAAAGTGAAGTTGCTCAGTCGTATCTGACTCATGGACCCCGTGGACTGCAGCCCACCAGGCTCCTCCGTCCATGGGTGTTTCCAGGCAAGAGTACTGGAGTGGGATGCCATTGCCTTCTCCAATGAGACTTGAGGACCCATATAAATATATCCCTATGCATTTGGAACTCAGCTTCACTCAAGTATATCATTTGTCTAGGTCAGGAAGCAACAGTTAGAACTGGACATGGAACAACAGACTGGTTCCAAATAGGAAAAGGAGTACGTCAAGGCTGTATATTGT
>SJYT01045131.1:0-17788 GCA_006410635.1 Cephalophus harveyi
TTTTTTTTTTTTTTTTTGACAGTTGGACATGGCATACTGGATAAAAGGAAGTGTTGTAAATGGGTCTTCAGTGATGTGCTGTTGACATGTTGCTGGAGGTATTGTATAGTGGAAAGAAGTATTGTATAGTCTTACATCTAAGACTCAGTCTTTTACTGAGTTTGTGTCCCTGGACTGTGAAATTCACAAATGCTTCTCAGTTTTATTCTGTTTTGCTTTCACTTTTTTCAGTGGAACAGGATGACTAGAGTGAGTTGGGTAATTCCTTTCGGCCAGGTTGGTTAAGCTCCAATAAAACCTTTTAGGTGAGGCTCAGGTAAATGGGGCAGGCCTTGTTAAGAAAGGACGCTCTGATCAATGTCAGCATGGTTGCTTTTTCCCTTCTCCTGCGGGCAGAATGAGGGACTTTTTCTCCAGTCTTTACTGAGAAAACCTGTTAGAGCTCCTGGGAGTAAGCAAAAACCCTTCTTGAGGGCTCACAAATGTGTATCTCTAGCCCAAGACGGGCCCCTGAAGGCTTCAACTCTCAGACTTGTCAATACTGAACCTCCAGGAATTAATCAACCCTTGTTTAGTTTTTCCTACCTTGGTCCTATTTCCCATGGAACTTGTGGCTCATGGGTTCCTACTTTCAGTTTATTTCAGTCGCTCAGTCGTGTCCAACTCTTTGCGACCCCATGAATTGCAGCACACCAGGCCTCCCTGTCCATCACCAACTCCCGGAGTTCACTCAGATTCATGTCCATTGAGCTGGTGGTGCCATCCAGCCATCTCATCCTGTGTCATCCCCTTCTCCTCCTGCCCCCAATTCCTCCCAGTATCAGTCTTTTCCAATGAGTCAACTCTTCACATGAGGTGGCCAAAATATTGGAGTTTCAGCTTTATCATCAGCTTTTCCAAAGAACACCCTGGACTGATCTCCTTTAAAATGGACTGGTTGGATCTCCTTGCAGTCCAAGAGACTCTCAAGAGTCTTCTCCAACACCACAGTTCAAAATCATCAATTCTTCAGTGCTCAGCTTTCTTCACAGTCCAACTTTCACATCCATACATGACCACTGGAAAAACCATAGCCTTAACTAGATGGACCTTTGTGGGCAAAGTAATGTCTCTGCTTTTCAATATGCTATTTAGGTTGGTCATAACTTTCCTTCCAAAGAGTAAGCGTCTTTTAATATCATGGCTGCAATCACCATCTGTAGTGATTAAAAATAAAGTCTGACACTGTTTCCACTGTTTCCCCATCTATATCCCATGAAGTGATGGGACCAGATGCCATGATCTTCGTTTTCTGAATGTTGAGCTTTAAGCCAACTTTTTCCCTCTCCTCTTTCACTTTCATCAAGAGGCTTTTTAGTTCCTCTTCACTTTCTGCCATAATGGTGGTGTCATCTGCATATCTGAGATTATTGATATTTCTCCCGGCAATCTTGATTCCAGCTTGTGCTTCTTCCAGTCCAGTGTTTCTCATGATGTACTCTGCATATAAGTTAATAAGCAGGGTGGCAATATACAGCCTTGACGTACTCTTTTTCCTAATTGAAACCAATCTGTTGTTCCATGTTCCTACTCTGGTAAGTTATAGTTCTCTGTATCTGCCTGTCTGTTTCTATAATTTTGGGGAAAGCTGCTTGTCCTGTGACCTCAGTTCTCTGACAGATCTGAAAAGAGTTGTTCATTTTCACTTCGTTAAGCTTTTTACTTGTTATTAGGTGGAGTAACAAATTCTAACCTTGTTACATGCTGAAACAGAAATCGAAGGTATGACATCTTTTAATGTTCATGTTGATTTAATCCTCCAGTATCGCTACATTGTTTTGCTAATATGTTTAAAATTTTCCATCATATATGGGTGGCACTAGACTCCCCTATAATAAAACATTTTTATTCATTCCGCACTTTTTTCTGTATTGCCAGTTCCAGAAGTTTTCACTCATGGTCTGGAAATGATAGCAGATGTCTGTATGACTGAGTAAAGCCAAATGTATTCTAAGGTGTTGGGAAAAGGGAAGATGCCCACTGGGGCCCATACTGCTCTTATGTAACATGAGCAATTTATATATCTTAGCATTGCTATCTCAGTAATCATTGCCATTATTGGAGCACTCATCCTATAGGGTGTTAGACTTTTGATTCTAAGGCTCTCTGTGGGTCTAAATACTTAAGTTCATGTGTAGAAAACTTAAATATCCATTTAATCCAAGCAGATAAGTATTTAAGCCTTTCAGGGTGCCTCTGGGAGAAGTCTGGCACTCATATTCTTGCCTGAAGACAGCAGTACTACTTAGCTTCAAGGCTCATTTTTTTGAAAGAAGTGAGGCCGATTCTTG
This sequence comes from Cephalophus harveyi, assembly GCA_006410635.1. Classification (NCBI taxonomy): domain Eukaryota; kingdom Metazoa; phylum Chordata; class Mammalia; order Artiodactyla; family Bovidae; genus Cephalophus; species Cephalophus harveyi. The sequence goes on from SJYT01045131.1 coordinate 2,331, forward strand.
GTATATCATCAGGTATAGACCTTAGTGGAGTCCCCTTTGTGTATCCCCTGTTTAAAGGCAGTAGAGTAAAAATGCAGGTACTTTCCCCACTTTGATGCTTTTTACACAATAATTTAATTCTCCACGTTGAAAATAATTAAATTGATAACCATTTATTCTCAAATGCTGGACTTGAGAGTAGGTCTTGTTTAAACGATCTGCAATCACATTGACAAAGAATGCGTCAGTTATTCATAGAACCAGTTATTCATTCTGTGTAGCTCAGCAAATGTTTATTGAACTCCTATGAGGCAATCATTGTGCCCTGTATAGCAGGCTTAAGATTAGAAATAAAATGTGGTCCTTTAGTAAATGGGCTTCCCTGGTGGCTCAGAGGTTAAAGCGTCTGCCTGCAATGTGGGAGACCTGGGTTCGACCCCTGGATCGGAAGATCCCCTGGAGAAGGAAATGGCAAGTCACTCCACTATTCTTGCCTGGGAAATCCCATGGATGCAGGAGTCTGGTGGCCTACAGTCCATGGGGTCGCAAAGAGTTGGACACAACTGAGCAACTTCACTTTCACTTTTTTTATTAAATGCTTTATGCATATGTATAGAGTGGAATATTATACAACTGTTGAAAATGAGATTTTTATATATCCTAATATGGAGCAATTTCCAAGATACAATATCAAATGGGGGAAAAAGTGAAAGACGTATATATGTTGCCATTTTCATTAAAATGGAAAAGGAATATATATTTTCAGTTTTTGTAAACATTAAAAATCACTTAAAAAGCACAGAAATTGATAAAACTAGTGCCCTGGACAGGAGAATTGGGAAAGTAAGGGACAGCATAGGGAAAAGTCTTTTTACAAATTCTACAAATGTTATCCCTTAGTTAGATTTATTTTATTGTGAATTATGTTAATAAAATGGCCAAGATAAGGTATCCTTTTTATAAAAAAGCTCTATCAGGGATTATTCTGATCACTGATTTAGATCACTTGAAGGAAGACACAGAAAGACATACTGGAAGCACTTTCCCTCTGACTCCAACAAGCTCGTATGTTTCTAAAACTCAATAAGTAAATAGAAAATTAGCAGTATGCAAATATATTTCAGAAGAAAGGCTCTCTATGGCGCAGGCAGCTTTTATTTGTAAGAAGCAAGCATCATAAACTGTGAAACAAATCCCAAATTGAATTTTCTCGGTCCCCAAAATGTATTCTGGCTGACCTGCTGGTGAGAGACCAGGGGAGCCAGAACAGAAATATCTTAGCTATTCATAAATTCTTTTTTTAAAAGAAGTGTTGTTTCTGTTGTTTTAAACACAAGAGTGGAGATGAACTCCAGAGCTCAGAAACCATTTTCATGCAAAACCAGGCAGCTCAGTATACAAATAAAGACCTAGATGGGAACCCTGAACAGAGGAACATAAATGCTCACATCTGGTATAAATAAACAACAAGATACATTGTTTTACGATTAATGCCCAGCTCATGAATAAGTACACACAATGGAGATAGAAATATTTAATTTGTGTTGTAGAACATAATTAGAAATTATTAAACAAAGTCAAAACACAGTAGAGATTTCTCAAAATGCATAGGCCCTGTGTGAAGTCTGTGTTTGGAATCAGTTTTGTCCAACATCAGGGTTTTGGTGTTTTTTTTTTTTTTTTAAGGAAAAATAATCAAGAAAAGCAGCAACCAAAGTGTTTCTTTAAATAGTTCAGAGAGTCTCTCTCTCTCTCTCCTTTCCTGCTTCCTTCTGGGAGTTTAATGCACTGTGATAAGATAAATATCTGCCTTTTAATGATGATCATACCGTATTAAAATGTCTCACCCTGTTACCGATAATGCATGAGATTATGAAAGATTAAAAAAAGTAGAAGTCCCATTTTGTCTTCCCTGCTGATGCTGTTTGTTTACCTTTTGCATTTCTCTAGCTCAGACAGTGAAACAACAGTAGCTAATATTACTGGATTTCTATTTGTTCCACTTTGATTTTTCACACAGATGAAACCCATATCAGTTTTATTTATTATTTTCTTCTTAGATCAGGGATCATAATTTTGTTTCATTAAACTTAACTGGACATATCACTTTAGCCTGCTTTAATCAACTAGGATAACATTGGGTAGAAAATAGGACAAATTACCAGGGTTCATTAAAATAACAGAGATGACCCTGTCTTAAGACGTGGAGAAGGACAGATCAACCACTACTGTTCTGAGACACATGCAATTGTGCGTGATTACCAACACACATGGACAGCTTTGCTCACAGAATCAATGGAGTGATTTTTCTTTTGATTCTAATTGTTAAGAAGTGCTCTGAATCAAGAGGGTGGAAATTTCACTCAGACTTTATTTTTAAATTTTAGGAGTAAACAAGTCAAGAAGAAGCAAAGCTGAAGAATAACCAAGGAGACAAGTAGAAAGAGTTTTGTGGTGAGATAAAATAAGCCCAAACAGCGTGATTCTCACCTTTGCTTTGCCAGATGATGGAAAGCAAAAATAGGGGTTTTTTTGTCCTTAGAGAGAACTGTCTCTTGCTCTGACTTTCTGTCTGAATAACCTTTCTAGCTGATTTATCACCTTCTTAGAGACCAAAGTGATAAGGATACTGAATCTCTTCCTCCTGGCCTTTTCTCTACTCCCCTGCTAGCAACTTAACTCTTATTTGTTTTGAAAATTAGCCATTTAACAGGGCATTGCCTTTACTGGCTATTTGTTCTGCTGACCTATGGGGGAAGCTGGAATCTACTGCAAATGGGCTCCTCTAACAGGTCTGTTATTGCATTATTCCTTTATGGGGGCCTCTGTGTAATTACACCAAATGTTGTTATAAATCCCACCGGAAGCCACCTCTCGCCTGAAGTCTAGAGGACACTTTCAGTGTATATCTCCCTCATCTGCCATTAGCGTGGCTCCACATTCTTCCCAGTGTATTAGAGGACACGCTGAATGGGGACAAGGACTACATGATCCAAATGGAGAGTGAGCGATTTGACAAGAAGCCAACCAGCACTTCGAGCAAAACTAACTGCCATCGAAACATTGCCTCCACAACAAAGGTTGAATCAAAACCCTATTCCCCTAGCATATGAATTAGAAGAACAATTGTCTGATTATGATTAAAAAAAGAGCATTACATTTTATGTTCAGCCATAATTGGTATTTATGACAATTTATGTAAACAGTAATGAAGCCTATGCGATTTTTGTGGGGAAATTGCATTATGACACCAATGATCGTTACTGTTAATTTTCCTGAAGATGATGGCAATCAGCAGGCATAGTTTCATTGTAAATAGGTTAATTTAAAATTCAAACACTGCTGGTATTTCAAAATGAGTTCACATTTGATTTCTGAAAGCTTTGGCCCAGTCTTTTTCTGTGTCAAGATAAAAATGCATGGATCATGTATATCAACATGCAAAACTTTTTTCTTCAAGACTGTATTTACAAATGTGTGAGATATACATAAATATGTATATGTGTGTGTATATATACATACATAAATATATATAAGAATATGAGTCTGGAATATAATACATCCTTTTAAATATCATTGTTTTTGTGCTATAGGAATGTAGCTCAAAAAGTTACTACTAATATAATCAAGAAATAATTTTCTAGCTTTATAGGAGAAGTAAGGAGTAACATATTAGTATATTCTATTATTTCTATTGTGTATTTGAAGATTACATAATCAAATTTTTAACAAGATATTTAAATGTAAATGTATCTCTCTTTATTGACCTTGGGTTTCTGGCTAGTTACTGAGCTAAACTGATATTCTGTCAGCACATATTTCAGACCACATTAACCAGTTAATTTTTTTTTTTCTTTTTAAGATATATGCTCTGAGTATTTAGATCAATTCCTTCCAACTTGGCCAAGCAAAGTGAAAGTGTCTAATTTTCACTTTTGACACTTCTAAAAAATGGTAACTACCTTAATTTTCTTATTTGTATATATATACATATATATGTATATGTTTGTGTATGTGTGTGTGTGTGTGTGTACTTAGTTGCTCAGTAGTGTCTGACTCTTGCAACCCCATAGACCATAGCCTGCCAGGCTCCTCTGTCCATGGGATTCTCCAGGCAAGAATACTGGAGTGGGTTGCCATTCCCTTCTCCAGGGGATCTTCCCAACCCAGCAGTCGAACCCAGGTCTCCTACATTGCAGGCAGACTCTATACCAACTGAGCTATGAGGGAAGCCCCATAGATATATATAAAACATTTTTGTTTTATGTTTATATATATATACACAAAAAAATGCTTGAATATATATGTAAACAGAATAAATATCATCACAAAAGGCATTTGGAATTATAAGAAAATTATAAGAAAAAAAGAGAAGAAGCATTTTAAATGGTGTCCTGTTGTCTGCTTTTTAAATCAATATTTAAGTAATTACAAAATGTATTTTCACAGATTTTGTAAGTATGATAATATAAAAACTATATTAATGTAAGCTACTAATTTTTCTTAAAAAAATAAAATATTATAAACTATATCTTTCTGTCTGTCTCTTTCTCCTTCTTTTTAAGGAATTTCTGGGTGGTCAACCAATTGCTCGTAGCTTGTTAAACTATTGAGTGAAAATGTAATTATGAATATTCAAATGTAATTTTGATTAATTCTACCAGTTTGATCTTGAAAATTTCATTTTTTTTAGAAATGTTGTATGCCTATGCCCATATATCACACTTTTAATTAAAATGGTATTTCAAAAATAACGTACTCAAATAGTTTTGGCCTGGGACACTCACTTAAAGGAATAAGAATAGGAAAACATAGTTTAGATAAGCATATACCTAGAAAACTGGAGCAAATGTTTTCAAATTAGATGTTTGTAACCCTAAGTTCATTTTGTTTTGTATTGAACATAATAAAAAATCAAATAAATTTATATGGATTTAAATTAATTTATTGAAAAAGAAAATATACATATGGCCATATATTAATGTATCTACTTTATCACCTCATCCAGTTATGTATGCTTTCCTCAAGAGAGTAAAATGCAATATGGTTAACTGGCTTGTTCAGATGTAGTCAATTCTAACATTTTAAGGGGGAAATTAAGGAAAGAAATGTTAAAATTAAGAAAAAAATTGTATTTATTAAATATTCTGAAAATTGGGTGAAGGTCATTTTTGCATTATTTCCTGTAGCAAATATCCTTTTCATGGGCGTTTATATTGAGTATTACCACCCTAAAATATAATCAAAATAACCTCAGTCTGTTACTGAATAGATTTTTTTTTAACAATTTTAAATTTCATCAGCAATTCTTGGATGAAGCTAGATTCCTCTCTGGTTCCTGGGTGCCTCTCATTAACTGTGCTTCCATTCCAAAACAGGATTACTCCTGAATCCAGACAAGGACAAGCTTCTTAGTCAGAAACAGTGAATTGCTTAATACAAACCTATCAACATATTTTAAAAACAGAATTGATACAAGAAAATAAACAGAAACATATATACTGTTACTGAGAATTCACTAGCATTGAGTCTTCTTTTTTTTTTTTTTCATATGAACTGTTAGGACCTGTAGTTTCGCCGTCACAGAACAGTTTTGCAATAAAATTTCAAGACTCTTCAACTTTTCAAACTTTCTGTAACTCCACATCTCCTAGGGACTGACTATTAATAAAACTTAATTGGATTATTATTAAAGGAAAATGGATGACTTTCGCTTTCAACTTTTCAGGATTTCAGCCTTACTGACCTGTGTTAAGCATCTCATTTATTAAGTAAATAGGAATTAATTTAGAGTAGGAATATTCACTTCAAATTGATTATCAAATAACAAAAGAAATAGGTAAAAGAGGAACAAGAAAGGAAACATCACCTAATGCAAAATATCACCGTGAACTAACTCTAGAAAGTGATCACTGTATCCTTTAACCTGTTTTCTTTGTGTATACCTATGACTGAGTATCCAGCTTGCTTTTAGGATACCATAAATGGGTTCTGAATCTTAGTTTAATATCTACGCAGGTTGTCATAATTCATCTCATAGACTATCTCTCTAGTTTCAGTGAAAATATATTTCTAAGTTTAAAAATGCACTGTGCCTATAAAACTGGCCTTAACTAGGCCTGCAATCTCACAGAAAGGTATGGGTCAATAAAAGAAGAAAATATGGTATCAGTATATAGCCATTCTTTCAATTAAAGAAAGAAAATCAAAACAAAAGTGGGGAAAAAAAAAAAAAAACTCTCACTACCTGTACTATAGAGAATATGAAGAAATAGGTGTCCTTTGTGAATTTGCTCGTGCAAGATATTACTGTTCAGCTCTTTGTGGATATTTAACCAGCTTCCTATACCCGTGTGAACAGAGTTGAGACCGGCAACATCTGGGATATGTGGCACAATTGGTAGAAACAAAAAGTATCTATGAAGGTTTTCTTCAGATATGAGTCTCCTGATGATTTGCCCATTAGCAGGGCTTCCCTTGTGGCTTAGCTGGTAAAGAATCCCACCTACAATGCAGAAAACCTGGGTTTGATCCCTGTGTTGGGAAGATCCCCTGGAGAAGGGAAAGACTACCCACTCCAGTATTTTGGTCTAGAGAATTCCAGGGACCGTACAATCCATGCGGTCGAAAAGAGGTGGACACGACTGAATGACTTTCACTTTCAACTTTTCAGGATTTCAAAAATGTTTACTGGATACAGTAGATGAATTATTACCTTTAAAAGTTGTTACACATAATAGACCTTTTTAAATTCGGTATTTAGATGAAAAGAAAATAACATGCCACGAGGTATCCATGTACTTGTCCTCTTGCAAAAGATTATGTAAATATATTGGATATAGCATGCAGGTAGGATTACTGATATGTTCCACAGATCACATCCACACTGATCAGCTGGTTATTCATAACCCTAATAACTAATATGCTGAGGTGACAGTTTATTCCAATTAGGTAAATCAGCTCTCTGTTCTAAGGGGGAAAAGTGGCTTACAAACTGATTTAGTTCTGGAGTTTTTGATCTAAGGATAGGCAGAGGGAGTCTAATTCCATTTGTTAATATCTATCATCACTTGGGGCTGATGAGAAAGAAAGAAATCTCATTCAAAGAGCATTCTTTTATTTTGAAAAGGAAAAAAGAATTTGTCTACAAAGATGACAGTTATAGTACTTTATCTTTAAGGGGCAACCTTTGCAGGATGACTCTCTCATTCTGAAAATGCAGGTATTACTTTTTTCTTTTGTTCTCTATTAAGAATTGTGCATGAAACCACTCAGAGTAGATGGGGACTACGGGTCAACAGAACAGTTAGAAAGGTGACAAACAGCAATTCATTTCACTGTTTGTTTTCTAGATGATGGCTGCCTTTTCCTCCTGGTGCTACATGCTTCTGGGGTGCTACACAATGAGTTTTATGTCCTTTTAAATAGGGGCAGAGCTGCCGCAGTGTAAACTAATAAATAGCACAATTGAAGTTTTCCTGGTCATGAAATACAATGGATTCCTCTCAGTTACTTTATTCTTTTTCACAATTATCTTTTAAACAGAGAAAAAAAAGAATTTATGTTGTGACTTTATTCTTTACATTTATGGATTAATTTTTTAAGATAGTGCTGTTTTTCTATGCCTTTCAGGAAGTACAAACTTGTATTGCTTCAGTGGCCAATAGTTCCTCTATCCTTAGGACCCTGCAGCAAAAGAGTTTACATGTTCACTGTGAGTCTGGAGTGGCTGTTTTTCACAATATCTTTACTCAGTTAACTCACTAATATCTGTCTGTGACACTGCTTGGTTTATGACCAAGGAAAAACTGAGTACAACACTAAATATATATCATTTCAGTTTCCATTCATTGGCCAAAAGACAATTTGGAGGGAAACTAAAATAAAATATAACCATTATCACAGGAAAGTCAGAAAATATTGTAAACTAGTAAGTAATTTAGTTCAGGGTATTATGGAAAAAAAGACCAGCGCAGAATTATGATGATAGAACCTGGCCTTAAAGTTGAGTAAGAAGGGATGTAAGGCTATCAGAGACTGACATCTTAAATCAATGTATTGAAAACCATATTTGTCCTAAAAAACCACCAGGTTTTATAATAGGGCTATTTGAGAAAAGGAGCTAGAAAACACAAGGAAATTTGATTAGGAAAAGAAAAAAAGGATGATTAGCATTTTTGGAAGAAATACCCCAAATCATAATGTCATTTTCTTGGATTTGGCATTCTAATATTTATCACTATCTCAGAAATTGTGGTGTTTACAGTATGCCAACATGAGCACAATTAATACACACTGGAATGCAGTTGTTATTCCTTAGTGGTTTTTAGAAAAGCTTAAATCAATTCAGATCTCTAAATGTGTATATGATAGAATGACAGATATTAATTGTAAATACAACTGAAATTAGCGTATTGATTAAATAGAATTCCTTTTTTGTGTGTGTTTGGAGATAAATTTGGTATCCAGATTGGGTTAATCTTACAGAAATCTCTAGAATGTATTCAGATTGGCTATTTGTTTTTCACTCAGTTGTCTCTTTAAAAATCTAAATAAAAGTAAAATGTGAAGGCCATGCACCAGAAATAATCTCATCACTAAGTCAATGACTCAGTTCAGTTTAGTTCAGTTGCTCAGTCGTGTCCAACTCTTTGCAACCCCATGGAATACAGCATGCCAGGCCTCCCTGTCCATCACCAACTCCCAGAGTCTACTCATACCCATGTCCATTGAGCCGGTGATGCCATCCAAACATTTCATCCTCTGTCATCCCCTTCTCCTCCTCCCTTCAAGCTTTCAAAGCATCAGGGTCTTTTCTAGTGAGTCAGCTCTTCCCATTAGGTGGCCAAAGTATTGGAGTTTCAACTTCAGCATCAGTCCTTCCAGTGAACACTCAGGACTGATTTCCTTTAGGATTGACTGGTTGGATCTCCTTGCAGTCCAAGGGGCTATCACAAGTCTTCTCCAACACCACAGTTGAAAAACATCAATTCTTCGGGGTTTGGCTTTCTTTATAGTCCAATTCTCATATCCACACATGACTACTGGAAAAACCTAGCTTTGACTAGATGGACCTTTGTTGGCAAAGTAATGTCTCTGCTTTTTAATATGCTATCTATGTTGGTCATAACTTTTCTTCCAAGGAGCAAGCGTCATTTAACTTCATGGCTGCAGTCACCATCTGCAGTGATTTTGGAACCCAGAAAAATAAAGTCAGCCACTGTTTCCCATCTATTTGCCATGAAGTGATGGGACCAGATGCCATGGTCTTAGTTTTTTGAATGTTGAGTTTTAGGCCAATCTCCTCTTTCACTTTTATCAAGAGGCTCTTTAGTTCTTCTTAGCTTTTTGTCATAAGTGTGGTGTCATCTGCATATCTGAGGTTATTGATATTTCTCTCTGAAATCTTGATTCCAGCTTGTGCTTCATCCAACCCAGTGTTTCTCATGATGTACACATGAAACTATCACAACATTGTTAACCAGCTATACTTCAGTATAAAGTAAAAAGTTAAAAAAAATGACCACTGGGTTCTCTGACCTGCTAAATGCAAGAATCAAGATGAGAGAACTTCTCAGTCAGCAATAAGGATGTATTCCCCAAAGAAAAATGGAATAGGGAGAGACTTTTCAAGCATTAAAGACAGCTTTTAGGGATACTCTAAAAGCCCTGTTATAATTCTGCTCTTCAGGCTACTATAGAACAGTGATACTGCATGTCTCTACCCTCATTCTCCAGATGAGAGTGTTTATTGCAGTTGTTACATCATGTTTCATCAATGCATATGAGGAACTAGATAACTTGACTTTTGGAATCATAAATTTCTGGAGCTGAAAAATCTAATGCAGATACCATTCTAAGATCCTGGACTTGAGTTTGAAGCCTTGATTAGATCAGATGGTTGTGGTTTCTTTTTGAGACAGGGTAAAAACTAGTTTGTTTGTTTTTTTTTAAGGGAAGATTGGGTTTAAACACTTTGTGTCATGAACTGCAATTATTTATATATTCCTGTCACATTGGCATTATATTTGCCAATATAACTTGTGATACTCTTGCCTGTGAGTTTATATTTATCCTTATCTTTGGTATCAGGCTTATTCAGATGACTTGCTTTGGCAAATATCATGAGAGCAAAAGCCATTTGTGAATGAAAACTTTAAGAGTACACACCAAAAGTCTGTTTTTACTTCTGTCCAAAACACTAGAAATATCACCAGTAGTAGAGGCTCCATTAGCCTGATATTAGAGTATCTCCCAGTTGCTATGTTATCATAAGCCCCTGATTTATGTACACTGCCCCTTAGAAGCCCTCATTCTGAATTTATGATATCATTGTCCTTCTCTTTGCCAGTTTCCAATCTACTTTTTTAGAAGTAGTGAAGAAAAAATAACTGTAATTTATCATCACTGTAAAATTAATAAGCTCCAAACTAAACAGGGTGATCAGCGCTACAAAAAAAAAGAAAAAAAAATCTTACTATGGGATTCTACTCTTTAGAGCAGTTCCCATTCTGTGTAACTTTTGTGCCTTAACAAATATTTTTATTAAGTATAATTGACATACACTCAACTGTAAATAGCAGGCACAATTGAATAAGTTTTGACATGTGTGCATAATTTGAAAACATCACCACACCAAAATAATAAACACATTCATAACTCACAAATGTTTCCTTGTGCTCATTTATAATCCTCCCTTCCTGTTCCTCTTCCAATGCAAATGAATCACTTGTCCTGCTTTCTATCACTACAGATTAATTTGCGTTCTCTAAAACTCACAGAAATATAATCATATTATGCAATATGGACCCTCTCTATTTTTTTGGTCTCATTTCTTTTACTTACTTGAGATTCATTTAAGTTGCATATATAGTAATAAGCATTTTTGTTACAGAATAGTATTTCATTTATAGACATTCCATTCTTTGCTTATCTGTTAATCTGTTTATAGACATCTGTGTTCTTCTTCTGTCTTTATCTATTAAAATTAATACTATTAAAACATTCATACTTCACTCTGTATAATAGGTTCTAGGTTCATCCATCTTATTAGAACTGAATCAAAGGTGTTCCTTTTCATGCCTGAGTAATATTCCATGTGTATATGCACCACAACTTCTTTGTTCATTAATCTGTTAATGGACATCTAGGCTGCTTCCATCTTCTAGCTATTGCAAATAGTGCTGCAATGAACAATGGGATATATGTGTCTTTTCAATTTTGTTTTCTTCAGGGTATATACCTAGGAATGGGATTGGGGGTCGAATGGTGATTCTATTCCTAGCTTTTTAAGGAGTCTCCATACCATCTTCCATAGTGGCTGTGTCAATTTACATTTCCACCAGCAGTGCAAGAGTGGTGCCTTTTCTCCACACCCTCTCCAGAATTTATTGTTTATAAACATTTTGATGACGGCCATTCTGACTGGTGTGAGGTGATATCTCATTGTAGTTTTGGTTTGCATTTCTCTGATAATGAGTGATGCTGAGCATCTTTTCATGTGTTTGTTAGCCATCTGTATATCTTTGGAGAAATATCTGTTGAGGTATTTTTCACACTTTTTGATAGGGTTGTTTGTTTTTCTAGTATTGAGTTGCATGAGCTGCTTATATATTTTGGAAATTAATCCTTTGTCAGTTGTTTCATTTGCTATTATTTTCTCCCATTCTGACAGTTGTCTTTGAAGTAAGTCAGAAAGAGAAAGATAAATGTCATATTCTAATGCATATACACGGAATCTAGAAAAATGGTACTGAAGAATTTACTTACAGGGCAGCAATAGAGAAAGAGACATAGAGAATATTGTGGACATGGGGAGAGGAGAGGAGAAATTGAGATGTATGGAAAGAGTAACAGAAGCTTACGTTACCTTATGTAAAATAGATAGCCAATGGGAATTTGCTGTTTGGCTAAGGAACTCAAACCGGGGCTCTGAATCAACCTGGAGGGGTGGGATGGAGAGGAAGATGAGAGGGAGGTTCAAAGAGAAAATTCATGTTGAGATTTGACCAAAAATAGCAAAATTCTATAAAGCAATTATCCTTCAATAAAAAATAAATTTAAAAACGTCATACTTTGGATGTGTGTGTGTGTATATGTGTGTGTGTGTGTGTGTGTGTGTGTACACTCTTGAGTAAATACCTAAGAGTAGAACAGTCTGAATCATATGATGGTTATATGTTTTGTTAAGAAACTATCAACTATTTTTAAGTGTTTATATTAGTCTTATCATTTTACGTTCCCACCAGCAGAATGTGACAGTACCATTTCGTCAACATTCTCTTCAATAGTTGATTTTAAGCATTTATTTTAGTTATTCTAATAAGTATGTAGTGATATTTAATTGGGATGTTAATTGTACTATTAGTGTAATGGCTAATGATGTTGAGCATATATATTCTTTGAGTGGGGTTTATTCAAATTATTTGAGCATTTATTTGTTAGATTATTTGTATTCTTGTTTTTCAGTTTTGAGAGACCTTATATAATGAATACAAGTCTTTATTTTCTCTCAGATTTATGCTTATATGTATTATCTCCCCATCTGGGGCTTGTCTTTTCATTATTCTCTCTGGATTGTCAAAGAGCAGAGGTTTATCCTTTTGATGAACCCCAATTGATCAGTATTTTCTTTTGTGTATCATGTTTTTGGTGTCAAAGCTAAGAATCTTTCCCTAACCCATGGGTAAATCTTCCTTTCTATGAACTTTATTGTTTAATTTTATTTTTAGATCTATGATTGAGACTGAGCTATTTTTCAGTATATGATGCAAGATATGGATTAAAGTTTATTAGTTTGTATAACAATACTCAATTTTTCAATATCATTTGTTGAAAGAAGCATCCATTCTTTACTGAGCTGCTTTTGCAGTTTGGTCAAAATTCAGTTGTATATGTGTGACTCCATTGTGAACTCTGTTTTGTTCAATTGTTATATTTTTCTGTATTGCTACCAATAACACATTGTATTTATTACTGTAGCTTTATTATAAGCCATGCAATAAGATCCTATTGGCCTTTTGATCTTGTTTTTCTTTATTAAATTTGCTTTGGTTGCTCTACCTGTTCAATTTTTATGTATTTTACAAATAGATTAGCAGTTACCTTAAAAAAAAAAAAGTTGCTGAGAAAAAAAAAAAAGTTGTGTTTGGCTTTGCACTGATAGGTTTGGGAAGACTGACATTAAGCCAGTATCAGTGATCAGTGAAAGTCACTCAGTCGTGTCCAACTCTTTGTTCCCATGGACTATACAGTCCATGGAGTTCTTCAGGCCAGAATACTGGAGTGGGGAGCCTTTTGCTTCTCCAGGGCACTTTCCCAATCCAATGATTGAACCCGCATCTCCCACTTTGCAGGCAAATTCTTTACCAGCTGAGCCACAATATAGAGCCTTGTAATCCATGAACAAAAGTGTATCTCTAATGATTTTGGACTTTTTAAATTTTTGTTAGTAAAGTTTTGAAATCTTCAACGTATAGTTTTGTACAGTTTTTATCAGGTTTATTGCTAGCATTTAGCATGTTTGATGCTATTGTAAATGGTAGCTTTCTTTTAATTTGTTTCTTCATTGCTATCAGGCAGAAATAATATTAAATTCTACACATTCATTTTAGTTCCTGTAATTTTGCTAGTAGCAGTATTAGTTCTGTTAATTTTTATGTATGTAGTGATATCAGATTTTCTATGTAGATAAGTAGCATTCTGCAAGTTAAGACAATTTTTATTTCTTTGTCTCTAATCTGGATGCCTTTTATTATTTCTTTTTCTTTCTTTATTGAACTGAGTAGAACTTCTGCTACATGTAGAGTATATGGTGAAAGTATACATCTTTTTTTTGTTGTTGTTCTTTTTTAAAAATCAATCAGTTCATTTTTGTTGAAGCATAGTTGATTTAAAATGTTGTGTTAGTTTCAGATGTACAGCAGTGATTCAGTCATATCACATTTCAGATTATTTTCCCATATAGGTTATTACAAAATATTGAGTTTAGTTCCCTGTGCTATACAGTAAATTTTGCTGTATCTTTTCTTGTTCTTAATCATCAAAGGAAACATTAGTCTTTAACGAAACGTTACACCTTAAATCATTGCAGATGGTGATTGCAGCCATGAAATTAAAAGACGCTGACTCCTTAGAAGAAAAGTTATGACCAACCTAGATGGCATATTCAAAAGCAGAGACGTTATTTTGCCGACTAAGGTCTGTCTAGTCAAGGCTATGGTTGTTCCTGTGGTCATCTATGGATGTGAGAGTTGGACTGTGATGAAGGCTGAGCACCGAAGAATTGATGCTTTTGAACTGTGGTGTTGGAGAAGACTCTTGAGAGTCCCTTGGACTGCAAGGAGATCCACCCAGTCCATTCTGAAGGAGATCAGCCCTGGGATTTCTTTGGAAGGAATGATGCTAAAGCTGAAACTCCAGTACTTTGGCCACCTCCTGCGAAGAGTTGACTCATTGGAAAAAATTCTGATGCTGGGAGGGATTGGGGGCAGGAGGAGAAGAGGACGACCGAGGATGAGATGGCTGTATGGCATCACGGCCTCGATGGACGTGAGTCTGAGTGAACTCCGGGAGTTGGTAATGGACAGGGAGGCCTGGCATGCTGCGATTCATGGGGTTGCGAAGAGTCGGACACAACTGAGCAACTGAACTGAACTGACACCTTAAAAGGCACATACATTTTCAAATATTAAGTACAATGTTAGATATTGGCTTCCCTGGTAGCTCAGTGGGCAAAGAATCTGCCTGCAATGCCGGAGACTGGGGTTTCCTTCTCTCAGTCTGGAAGATCCCCTTGAGAAGAAAATGGCAACCCACTCCAATATTCTTGCCTGAAAAATCTCATGGACAGGTTTGATGCATGATACAGGGTGCTAGGGGCTGGTGCACTGGGATGAACCAGAGGGATAGAATGGGGAGGGAGGTGCGAGATTAAGGATGGGGAACACGTGTACACCCATGGCGGATTCATGTCAATATATGGCAAAACCAATACAATATTGTAAAGTAAAAAATAAATAAACAAATAAAACTGGGGAAAAAAAAAATCTCATGGACAGTGGAACCTGACTGGCTACAGTCTGTGGGGATCCAAGAGTCAGACATGACTTAGCAACTAAAACAACACATGTTAGATGTAGTTTTTCATTATCTAATTGAGAATAGCTTCTTCACTTCTTAGGAAACTGTTTGTTTGAAAAGAGTTTGTTTGTTTTTTAATCATTAACAAATGTTGAATTGTATTCTTTTCCTTTTTTTTTTTTTTTTTTTGTTTTTTAATTCCATGGATTAAGTTGAATAATTTTCAGGTGAAATTCTGAACCTCTGGAATAAATCTCACTTGATCACATTATATTAATATTTTTGTATATATTTTTTGGCTTTCACTTTCTAAAACTTTGTAAATAATTTTTTCATCTGTTTTTATGAGGGATGTTGGTCTGTAATTTTATTCTATTTGTAATATCTGTGCCTAGCTT
>SJYT01045131.1:19295-46726 GCA_006410635.1 Cephalophus harveyi
GGTTTTCCCTACTTTCTTCAATTTGAGTCTGAATTTGGTAATAAGGAGTTCATGATCTGAGCCACAGTCAGCTCCTGGTCTTGTTTTTGTTGACTGTATAGAGCTTCTCCATCTTTGGCTGCAAAGAATATAATCAATCTGATTTCGGTGTTGACCATCTGGTGATGTCCATGTATAGAGTCTTCTCTTGTGTTGTTGGAAGAGGGTGTTTGCTATGACCAGTGCATTTTCTTGGCAAAACTCTATTAGTTTTTGCCCTGCATTCCAAGGCCAAATTTGCCTGTTACTCCAGGTGTTTCTTGACTTCCTATTTTTGCATTCCAGTCCTCTATAATGAAAAGGACATCTTTTTTGGGTGTTAGTTCTAACAGGTCTTATAGGTCTTCACAAAACCGTTCCACTTCAGCTTCTTCAGTGTTACTGATTGGGGCATAGACTTGGATTACCGTGATATTGAATGATTTGCCCTGGAGACGAACAGAGATCATTCTGTCATTTTTGAGATTGCATCCAAGTACTGCATTTCAGACTCTTTTGTTGACCATGATGGCTACTCCATTTCTTCTGGAGGATTCCTGCCCGCAGTAGTAGATATAATGGTCATCTGAGTTAAATTCACCCATTCCAGTCCATTTTAGTTCACTGATTCCTAGAATGTCGATGTTCACTCTTGCCATCTCTTGTTTGACCACTTCCAATTTGCCTTGATTCATGGACCTGACATTCCAGGTTCCTATGCAATATTGCTCTTTACAGCATTGAATCTTGCTTCTATCACCAGTCACATCCACAGCTGGGTATTGTTTTTGCTTTGGCCCCATGTCTTCATTCTTTCTAGTTATTTCTCCACTGATCTCCAGTAGCATATTGGGAACCTACTGACCTGGGGAGTTCCTCGTTCAGTATCCTATCATTTTGCCTTTTCATACTGTTCATGGGGTTTTCAAGGCAAGAATGTTGAAGTGGTTTGCCATTCCCTTCTCCAGCGGACCACATTCTGTCAGATCTCTCCACCATGACCTGCCCGTCTTGGGTTGCCCTGCAGGCATGGTTAGTTTCATTGAGGTACACAAGCTGTGGTCCTAGTGTGATTAGATTGACTAGTTTTCTGTGAGTATGGTTTCAGTGTGTGCCCTTTGATGCCTTCTTGCAACACCTACCATCTTACTTGGGTTTCTCTTACCTTGGATGAGGGGTATCTCCTCACCGCCACCCTTCCTGACCTTCAGTGTGGGATGGTTCCTCTAGGCCCTCCTGCACCTGCAGAGCCACCGCTCCTTGGATGTGGGGTTGCTCCTCCAGGCCGCCGCCCCTGGCCTCGGATGAAGGGTGGCTCCTCCCGGCCGCCTCCCCTGGCCTCGGACGTGGGGTGGCTCTTCTCGGCTATTCCTGTGCCATCACAGCCTGGCACTCTAGGCTGCTGCCCCTGACCTCGTACATGGGGTAGCTCCTCTTGGCCATGCTTAGTGTGCCGGCTGCAGCTGCCTGCGCTTAGTGCGCCAGCTGCAGACACCTTCAGTTAATTTTTTGCACATATTTTTTTTCTAGCACATTCCTCATGCTTGATTAATTTATTTGCTTTCTCATTCCTTTACCACTTCCTCTCAGTTCAATGGTAATGTAGACTATCTCAAATAAAAGGATTGTTATGAAAATAATACTCTTATTTTGATCTTTGATCCAGAGCTGAGTCTTTTATTTCAGTTGAAAGTCTTATAGTTACTTGCTCACTTTCAATCTTTCTTCTCTTTGGAGTCCAGAGTTGTTGGTTTTTCCAATGTGTAGAAAATTCTTAAAGAGAGGGAATACCAGACCACCTGAGCTGCCCTTGAGAAATCTGTATGCAGATCAAGATGTAACAGTTAGAACTGGCATGGAACAATAGACTGGTTCCAAATTGGGAAAGCAGTACATCAAGGCTGTATATTGTCACCCTGCTCATTTAACTTATATACAGAGTGCATCATGTGAAATGCCTGGCTGGATAAAGCACAAGCTGGAATCAAGATTGCTGGGAGAAAATCAATAACCTCAGATACACAGATGACACCACCCTTATGGCAGACAGGGAAAAGGACCTGAAGAGCCTCTTGATGAAAGTGAAAGAGGTGAGTGAAAAAGTTGGCTTAAAACTCAGAATTTGGAAAACTAAGATCATGGCATCCAGTCCCATCATTTCATGGCAAATAGATGGGGAACCAATGGAAACAGTGAGAGACTTTATTTTATTCAGCTCCAAAATCACTGCAGATGGTAACTGCAGCCATGAAATTAAAAGATGCTTGCTCCTCAGAAGAAAAGCTATGAGCAACATAGACAGCATATTAAAAAGCAGAGACATTACTTTGCCAACAAAGGTCCATCTAGTCAAAGCTATGATTTTTCTAGTAGTCATGTATGGATGTGAGAGTTGGACTTAAAGAAAGCTGAGCCCCAAAGAACTGATGCTTTTGAACTGTAGTTTTGGAGAAGACTTGTCATAGTCCCTTGGACTGCAAGGAGATCCAACCAGTCCATCCTAAAGGAAAAAAGGTTTGAATATTCATTGGAAGGATTATTTGATGCTGAAGCTGAAGCTCCAATACTTTGGCCACCTGATGCCAAGAGCTGACTCATTTGAAAAGACCCTGATGCTGGGAAAGATTGGAGGTGGGAAGAGTAGGGGACAACAGAGGATGAGATAGTTGGATGGCATCATTGACTCAGTAGACATGAGTTTGAGCAAGTCCCAGGAGTTGATGATGGCCAGAGAAATCTGGCATGCCACAGTCCATGATGTTGTAAAGAGTCAGACATGACTGAGAGACTGAACTGAACTGAAGGAGGGTAATATCTGCATTTTTTCCTAATTCTGTTGCAAAATTAGTGAACTTTTGCCTGAAACTCATTTTTATTATAACGTCTTATTGAAGGCAGGTAATAATCACTATGCCACACTAGCTCTCAGGCTCTTTTTAGCCACTTACCTTATAGCTTCAGTTTTAATACAGCATAATCTTTCTTCCAAGTCATTTTGGAGATTTATCTAATATTTTGATACTATATAGCATGGCGTTTCATCCTTTTAGCTTTTGGAACATGTTTTCTCACTGCCCACTACTTGAGTGCTCAGCTACTAAGCTAGTGTCACACATCTTAATATTCTTATTTTTATTTTATGGCAGCCACTGATTTGAAGGTAAAAGCTTCTGTATTTTGCTAGATAGTATGCTGATTATTGAATATAGGCACAGAATCAATCTAACTAAAAATTATAATTGTACATGTGCGTGCTCATTCCCTCAGTCGTGTCCGACTCTTTGAGACCCCATGGATTGCAGCATGCTAGGTTACTCTGTCCATGGAATTTTCCCAAGCAAGGATTCTGGAGTGGGTTGCCATTTCTTCCTCCAGGAGAGCTTCCCGATCCAGGAATTAAACCTGCCTCTCCTGCATCTTCTGCATTGGCAAGTGGATTTTGTACCACTGAGCCACCTGGGAAGCCCATACATATTGGGTCATGCAAAGTTGCTTCAAACATGTCTCACTCTTTGTGACTCTTTGTGAGCCTAGCCTGCCAAGCGCCTCTGTCCATGTGATTCTCCAAGTAAGAAAACTGGAGTGGGTTGCAGTGCCCTTCCTGACCAGGATCCAAATTGCATTTCTTACGTGTCCTGCATTGGCAGGCGAGTCCTTTACTGCTAGTGTCACCTGCGAAGCCCAAGCCCATACATACATGCATACAATATAAATATGGAGGTAAGTGATTAAACTAGGTAATTAAGAATAGTGCATGGCTAGAGATTAGCCTTCCTTGGTGGCTCAGTGGTAAAGAATTCAGCTGCTAATGCAGAAGATGCAGGTTAGATCCCTGAGTCAGGAAGATCCCATGGAGAAGGAAGTGGCAACCCACTCCACTATTTTTGCCTGGGAAATCCCGCCTGGAAAATCTCATGGATGGAGGAGCCTGGTAGGCTGCAGTCCATGGGGTCACTCAGAGACTGAGCGACTTCACTTTTACTTTTCATTTTCATGCATTGGAGAAGGAAATGGCAACCCACTCCAGTATTCTTGCCTGGAGAATCCCAGAGACAGAGGAGCCTAGTGGGCTGCCGTCTATGGGTTCGCACAGAGTCGGACACGACTGAAGCGACTTAGCAGTAGCAGCAAGTGATTAATATCTCAGTAAGATGATGTCCAAAGTAGATATTTCTAGCCACAGGTAGCTTTTTTCCAGACAGCAATTTAAAGACCCAAGATTATTTTATTTTGTGATCTTCTATTTTCCTACACATGATTCCAAAATCACTATATCATTTAAGTCAACATAATAAACATTAAGAGGCCATCAAAAATCATAATTATATCCACACTTTTATGCAAGGAGAATCTTATAGGTAAGGATCAGAAATTGTGTACAGTGGCCACCTAACTGCAAGGTAATATGGACATAGTCTAACTGTTGGTCCAGTAAGAATAGAAAATTTCTTGGTGAACAGTTTTCCAGTCTCTGCAATAATGTATGTATATATTTATAGGTATGATTGTTAAATATTATGCTTCATCATTAGATTACAAGCTCCATGAAGACAAACATTATGCATATTTATATTTTAATTATGCTCAGTTTTGTGTACAATGCAATATTTATTAACGAATTGAGTGAAAGAATTAAATAGATTTAGTATGACCACACAATTTTAGTGATAAAACAGAAGTCACAGTATAGTTTGCTTTTTCAATTCACATAATTCTAAAGTTTAGAAAAGGTTCTAAAACCTAGATTTACAGAGTTCTCTTTCAATGTTCTAGGTAACTTTATAAATATTCATCAAGCAGTTTCAGTGGCCAAAACTGTAAATACATTCAGATATGCATGGGTCTTTAGACTTATAACAACTTGAAAATGGTTAACATGTTAAGAAAACATTTCATAGTCCTGTTTATAGAGGATTTAGTCTTCAAGCTGGATAGATTATGCCTCAGATTCAGATTATCTAATATGGACTAGGATGTGCTTTGCCCAGATACTTCAACGACAGTCAGGAAAAGTCAGTTTACACCCAATTTTCTTTCCCAGCTGGTCCACATGTTCATCTCAAGCATGTTGACCATCTTATTTTTTTTTCTTCCACATACCTTTCTCTTTAACCTCAGACTGGATTTACATATAGTTGTATGTTTTATTTTCCTTCATAATATAATCCTGTAACATATTCAAAGGATTTTCTATAGACGGAGGTAGTTTGTTTATTTTGATCATTGAGCAAAATACTCCTCCCTGGCCTTTGTAGCCACAGTAATTCTCTTGGTATGAAAAATTGTATGTGCTAGTATGTTTAGAACATTAGCTAAAAGCAGTGATGCGTTTCCACATTGGGTGAGGAATGATGAGAAAGTCTCGAAGATAGGTCAGACTGAAGATTATGGAGCACTGTCTACATTTCTTTCTGACAAGGTCGACTTCAAGGGTGACATTAACAACTTGTTCTCAGTCTAATGACACATTTAGATTAGCGTTTCCAATGTATGCAGCCTCCATTTTTTCTTCAATTCATTGCCAGATAAGATGCTTGATAGGTATCTCCACAGTAACCTTTCAGAATCTATTTATTTAGATGAATCAGAATAATGAAATGCCAAATGAATTAAGAATGATATTTTTATATCAACTGAAAACAGTTTAAATAGTCCATATGCATAAGCTCTGTGGCATGAATGATCTTTTCATTTCATACTTTTAAAAAATGAAGAATGTGTTAGTTACTGCTGCTCTGTTTATCTGTGAGGAAGGGAAAAAATGACTGCACTCTGGGACTCTGCAACTACCCTTTTCCTACAAGTCTCACTAGACCTACCAAGGCCAGGAACGCAATAAGAATACACAACAAGAAGCTTTATTTAAATTTCTAATCTTTAAAAAAGTACTATTACAGAAAGTTATATTTTCTTTTGTTTTCTTTCTTTTTGAAAACATAGTTTGGATTTCAGGAACATGTAAAGTAAAAACAAGGTCAATTTTTAAATTGTTGTCTTTTTGTGATTTTGCAAAGCTATCATTATTTGCATTTTTTGGTTTATATTCTGTTCTTCCCTAGTCCTCTTTCCTTCATGAATTCTACCTGCCTAGGATGGAGAACTCAGCAGCTGCCTGCTCTGAGGTTTCTAGCAGAGTGTTCTCTGTGAAAGCACTAACAAAATTATTTTGCATGCACCTCCCCATGGAAAGTCCCAGTGAGTGTCCCATGGATTCAAACACCTTGGCTAGTCCTCAAATTTCTTCACATGAATGTATGTTTAAAATACCACATAGATTTCCATGGTAGGAACTATGTCTTATTTCTTCCAAATCTCTTACTAATGGTGGTTAATGTAATGTTGCATGCATGAAAAGCATTCAGTAAATAGATATTGTATTGAATCATTAAAATACAGTTGCTATTTATGACCCTGGAATTGTCTGCATTATTGACAAGAAGAAACTAGAATAAATGAAACCTGATATTTGTTGAAAGGTTGCTGAATGCCATTTTGTCTAACTTTCCATTTATTCAAGATGGCTCCCAGCATTCTTTCGTGTTCAGTGGATAACTAACGTGTGACTACAACAGAGAAGCTTGGGCAGATGAAATGCCATACTCATTATCATGTGTAAATGTCAACAGAGTTCATGTTTTTTTTTTTTAAAAAAAAACACCTTTTAATGTGAGAATAGGCATTGGGCCATGCTTCCTCATGTACCATCTGTCACATCATGTTTGAAGTCCTACTGAATTCTCATCCTTTGAAGTCAGACACTCATC
Source organism: Cephalophus harveyi (assembly GCA_006410635.1). Lineage (NCBI taxonomy): Eukaryota > Metazoa > Chordata > Mammalia > Artiodactyla > Bovidae > Cephalophus > Cephalophus harveyi. The sequence goes on from SJYT01045131.1 coordinate 26,078, forward strand.
CTTCTACACAAAGGAAGCTGCTGCATGCAGCAGCAGCAAAGAGATGAAAGCCTGTGTGCCTCAGCTATGTTGAATATACTGGCAATGCTTTTAATTTAAAGAGCTAATATTCACCTTTGACATAGAAAATTAGCGTTTGACTACAGTTTTTCTGGAAGTGTGTTTGGGGGCACAGAGATGCAACCGTTACAGATATTTTCTCCCCGTGTAATGGTTTCAACTGTTAATTTTTCTCCTAAATGTTTATGATAATATGATAGCAATTATAATAAACAACATCAAGAAAAATCAGTAAAGTTGAAAAAGAGCCTTTCTCTGATCAAACCTTAGAAACACTCCTCTAAGTCTTCTTTTTGACCAGGTCTTATCCTTGGATCCTGTCTTCAGCCTGCTGAGAACAGTTTTAGAAAGAATCCTGATAAGTAAGTTTAACAGGAATCCCCCACCCTTGATATCTGATCAGATACTTACCACCCAGCCCAGATATCTGTTTATTGTTGTTGTTCAGCCTCTAAGTCATGTCTGATTCTTTGTGACCCCATGGACTGCAGCATACCAGGCTTCCGGTACTTCACTGTCTCCTGGAGTTTGCTCCAACTCATGTCCATTAACTCAGGGATGTCATCCAACAATCTCATCCTCTGTTTCCCCCTTCTCCCCATGCCCTCAATCTTTCCCAGCATCAGAGTCTTTTCCAGTGAACTGGCTCTTCCCGTTAGGTGGCCAAAGTATTGTTGCTTCAGCTTCAACATCAGTCCTTCCAATGAATAGTCAGGATTGATATCATTTGATATCAAGAGTCTCCTACAGAACCATTTTGAAAGCATCAATTCTCCAGTGCTCAGTCTTCTTTATGGTCCAACTATTACATATGTACATGACTTCTGGAAAAATCATAGTTTTTATTATGTGCACCTTTGTAAGAAAAGCGATATCTCTGCTTTTTAATACACTACAAAGCTATGACAAACTTAGACAGTATATTAAAAAGCAGAGACATTACTTTGCAAAGGTTTGTATAGTCAAAGCTATGTTTTTTCCAGTAGTCATGTGTAGATGTGAGAGTTGGACAGTACAAAAGGCTGTATGCCAAAGAATTGATGCTTTTCAATTGTGGTTCTGGAGAGGGCTTTAGAGAGTCCCTTGGAAAGTAAGGAGATCCAACTAGTTAATCCTAAAGGAAATCAACCCTGAAAGTTCATTGGAAGGACTAATGCTGAAGTGCCAATATTTTGGCCACCTAATGTGAAGAGCTGACTCATTGCAAAAAACCCTGATGCTGGGAAAGTTTGAGGGTATGACGGGAAGACGGCAACAGAGGATGAATTGATTCAGTTCAGTTCAGTTCAGTTCAGTTCAGTTCAGTCGCTCAGTCATGTCCGACTCTTTGCGACCCCATGAATAGCAGCATGCCAGGCCTCCCTGTCCATCACCAACTCCCGGAGTTCACTCAGACTCACGTCCATCGAGTCCGTGATGCCATCCAGCCATCTCATCCTCAGTCGTCCCCTTCTCCTCCTGCCCCCAATCCTTCCCAGCATCAGAGTCTTTTCCAATGAGTCAACTCTTCACATGAGGTGGCCAAAGTACTGGAGTTTCAGCTTTAGCATCATTCCTTTCAAGGAAATCCCAGGGCTGATCTTCAGAATGGACTGGTTGGATATCATCAACTCAATGAATATGAGTTTGAGCAAACTCTGGGAGATGGTAAGAACACGGAAGCCTGGCATGCTACAGTCCATTGGGTCTAGTTACTGTCCACGGTGATTTTGAAGCATAAGAAAAGAAAATCTGTCACTGTTTCCATTGCTTTCCCATCTATTTGCCATTAAGTTGTGGGAATGAATGCCGTGATCTTAATTCTTTGAATGTTGAGTTTTAGGCAAACTTTTTCACTCTCCTTTTTCACCCTCACCAAGAGGCCCTTTGGTTCCTCTTCCCTATGTGCCATTAGAATGTTATCAATCTTATATCTGAGGTTACTGATATTTCCCCCAGTGATATTGATTCTAGCTTGTGAGTAATCCAGCCTGGTATTTCACATGATATACTCTGCAAGTTAAATAAGCAAGGTGACAATATATCAGTTCAGTTCAGTTCAGTCGCTCAGTCGTGTCCGACTCTTTGCGACCCCATGAATCGCAACACGCCAGGCCTCCCTGTTCATCACCATCTCTCGGAGTTCACTCAGACTCACATACATTGAGTCAGTGATGCCATCCAGCCATCTCATCCTCGGTCGTCCCCTTCTCCTCCTGCCCCCAATCCCTCCCAGCATCAGAGTCTTTTCCAATGAGTCAACTGGTTCCTCTGCCTTTTCTAAAGCCAGCTTGAACATCAGGGAGTTCACGGTTCACGTATTGCTGAAGCCTGGCTTGGAGGATTTTGAGCATTACTTTACTAGCATGTGAGATGAGTGCAATTGTGCGGTAATTGGAGCATTCTTTTGCATTGCCTTTCTTTGGAATTGGAATGAAAACTGACCTTTTCCAGTCCTGTGGCCACTGCTGAGTTTTCCAAATTTGCTGGCAGATTGAGTGCAGCACTTTCACAGCATCATCTTTCAGGATTTGAAACAGCTCAACTGGAATTCCATCACCTCCACTAGCTTTGTTCGTAGTGATGCTTTCTAAGGCCCATTTGACTTCACATTCCAAGATGTCTGGCTCTAGATTAGTGATCACATCATCATGATTATCTGGGTCGTGAAGATCTTTTTTGTACAGTCCTTCTGTATATTCTTGCCACCTCTTCTTAATATCTTCTGCTTCTGTTAGGTCCATACCATTTCTGCCAGCCTTGATATACTCCTTTCCCAATTTGGAACCACTCCATTCTATGTCCAATTCTAAGTGTTGATTCTTGACCTGCATATAGGTTTCTCAGGAGGCAACTCAGGTGGTCTTATAGTCTCTTCTCTTTAAGAATTTTCCGCAGTTTGTTGTGATCCACAGTCTAAGGCTTTAGCATAGTCAATGAAGCAGAAGTGGATGGTTTTCTGGAATTATCTTGCTTTTTCTATGATCCAACAGATTTTGGCAATTTGATCTCTGGTTCCTCTGCCTTTTGTAATCCAGCTTGTATATCTGGAAGTCATACTAATGAAGCCTACCTTGAAGGATCTGAGTGTTACCTCACTAGCTTGTGAAATGAGTGCATTTGTACAGTAGTTTGAACATTCTTTGGCATTTCTCTTCTTTGGAATTAGAATGAAAACTGACCTTTTCCAGTCCTGTGGCCATTGCTACATTTTCCATATTTGCTGGCATTTTGAGTGCAGTGCTTTAATAGCATCATCTTTTAGGATTTGAAATACCTAAGCTGAAATTTGCTGGAGAAGGAAATGGCAACCCACTCTAGTACTCTTGCATGAAAAATTCCACAGACAGAGGAGCCTGGTAGGCTACAGCTCAAGGGGTCACAAAGAGTCGGACACGATTGAACGACTTCACTTCATTCACTAAGCTGGAATCCCATCACCTCCACTAGCTTTGTTCTTAATAATGCTTCCTAGGGCCCACTTGAATTCACACTCCAGAATTTATGGCTTTAGGTGAGTAGCCACACCATTGTGGTTATTTGGGTCATGAAGACTTTTTAGTACAGTTCTTCCTTGTATTCATGCCACCTCATCTTAATTCCTTCTGTTTTTGTTAGGTCCTTGCCATTTCTGTTCTTTATCATGCCCATATTTGATGTAATATTCCCTGTGTATCTCCAATTTTCTTGAAGAAATCTCTAGTCTTTCCCATTTCTTTGTTTTCCTCTTTTTGTTTGCATTATTCACTTAATATGGCTTTTTTATCTCTCTTTGCTCTTCTCTGGAACTCTACATTCAGTTGGGTATATCTTACTCTTCCTCTTAGCCATTCATTTCTCTTCTTTTCTCAGCTATTTGTAAGTTCTCCTCAGACAACTATTTTACCTTCTTGCTATCTGATAACCCTAGCTTATCTTCAGAAAACCTTATTAATTTTTTTTAGCAAGAATCCCCCTATCTTTGATGTCTCCTCTTAGTAACTTTCCAACCACTGACCGCCTCATTTTGTAGTTGGCTAAATCCCATAAACCCTTGCTGCATTCAGAATTAAGCCTTGTTTTACAGAGATCTCTGTTTTCTGCTATTACTGTAGTTTTTAATAAAATCAGGTGACCAAAGACAGATATAGTGTACTCCTTTCATTGACTATACAAAATATTAGGATCTCTTATCAGTATGTCTCTGACACTAAAACTGCTTCAATTTTTTAGGATGGAATTAGGTTTTCAAATAAAGCATTCTGTGTGTTTTATCCTTCTGTCAAAAGAAGTATTGACAATCAGAATATATTTATTGAAGGTCTGCAATGCACTATGCAATCTGCAAAGTCTGGGTATAAGAAATTAATATCAATACAAGAAAATCCAATTCTCTGTGAACACCTTGCTTGGTGATGGACCCAATGTATAAACTTATAAGTAAAGTATATAATGCAGATATGTAGCAGTGAGGTGCTATGGACATTAACGTCACCTTTGGAAGGGGTTGAGAGAAAGCATTCTGGAGATGGTGGGTGATATTAGAGGTGAGGTATCAGGTAAGTAGAATTATCTATGAAAGATAGAGTGATGAGTTAGGAGGAACAACAGGAAATGATGAGGTGAAATTGAGGGTATTTTAGGTAAAGAAACATTGAAAGATCCCAGGTGTGAGCAAGTATATGCTGGTGGCTCTCAAGGAGTGATCTTTCAAAGAACTTTGGATCAGAATCACCTGTGTTGATGAAAAATACACATTTTGAAATTGTCTTTAAAAGTATTTAATGTGTGTCTCTCACTAGTACTCAAAAATCAGAATTCTAAAGGTACTGTCTTTTTTATTTGTATGCAAATAAAGTTTGAGTTTTTAGCTTAAGACACAGAAAGCACACTCTTGCCCCTCAATATAATTCAAAATAAACAAACATTTTCCCCAGTCATCACTAATTTGGCACACAAAAGGACTCAGCATCTTTCAAGGACCAGGTGATTAAGACTACTTAGGGACTTTTTTTTTTTTTTTTCCAAAGGAAGAACAATGAATCTGTACACATGTATGGCAGAAACATGGAAGACTAAGATGAAAATTCTTGCAAACATAATTCAGAAATTGTTGCTGAGCTCACAAGAAAGCAAAAGGAATCTCTTAGGAAAAATAAGTACATTTTAAAACTAACTAGATAAATAAATGATAGTGACTTGAAGCAAAAAGGACTTGTACTCAAAGAAATGATAATCTGAAGGTAAGCAGCACCAGTTCTCTAAGCAACAGAAAAAGTCTATGTTTTCTGTGATGTTAAGGAGCTGAATTTGAAATGGAAAATTAATCTGGTTTACTCAAACAGAATAAAAGCTGTGGTAGGTCCAGAGTCACCACTTACTCCCAACAGAACTCAAAGCAAAAATTTTGGGGAATAAAATGTATGGCATTCCACAGGTTAATTTTAATAAAATATAATTCCTAACGCAAAATCACCAAATGTACAAGTTACCAACTGCTGCTGCTCTGCTGCTCAGTCGCTTCAGTCGTGTCCGACTCTGTGTGACACCACAGACGGCAGTCCACCAGGCTCCCCCATCCCTGGGATTCTCCAGGCAAGAACACTGGAGTGGGTTGCCATTTCCTTCTCCAGTGCATGAAAGTGAAAAGTGAAAGTGAAGTTGCTCAGTCGTGTCTGACTCTTAGCGACCCCATGGGCTGCAGCCTACCAGGCTCCTCCATCCATGGGATTTTCCAGGCAAGAGTACTGGAGTGGGGTGCCATTACCTTCTCTGCTATAAGAGCAATAATAATAATAACAGAACCAATGTAGGGTCTAAAGATTTCAAGTATTAAGATATTAGAATAAATTATGAATTAATTTTGCACAGAATATTTATATAAAAATATGAAATTTAAAAATCTGCCAAATATTACATTTATTAAACACTGTGTTATTGTTGCAAATCAAAATAACTCACAAATATGATGATAACCATTAGAAACATATTTAATGAAACAAGTCAGAGATAGTAGAGATTCAACAGGTTTAATTACATGATATAAAGATCTGTTACTGATGAGAGTCTTTCAATGTTTCTATTTAATTGAATTCAGAAAAGAACTGTGAAATATGGGCTTTATGCAAAGCTTAATTCTTGATTCTCAAGCACATTGGCATGTTCATTCCTCCCTGCATGGTTTGCTGAGACCTGGTCAACACTGGTCAACACAGGTTTTATGACAAATAATTTCCCTTAAAAGCAAAGACCAAAAATAGCAAGTGTAACATGGACAGAACTGAATGCTCTGACCAGATAATGATATCCTATGGTTAGTGAAAATAAGTATTAAGGTGAAGCAGACACATTTATTTTCAAAGCAGGAGACTTATTTTTCAATCACAGTGTCCAATTTAATTTTCATTAATGTTATTAAGAGAAAACTATTTACTGCAATAAATGAAAAGTAATCAAACAAAATTAATAAAAAGCCAGTGCTGCTGAGCTATGTGGAGTGCTTCTGATTTAGAGGTTAAGTGTTTCATGCTAATAATCCCTCTATTTAGCAAAAGTAAAATTAGAGAAGTCTAAGTTTGCATGAAATTTTGCATTTAGATTTTTATAACTTTGTGCTTCAATACTGCTTTTCTTTTGCATTTATTTTAGTAAGTTTTAATGGCTCTCTGATGCCAATGACTAGTAATGGTGAATTTTCATTTCTGCCTAATTGGAGAGACAAAATCAACTTGCTCACTGAGAGACAGCCAGACCATCCAAGGTGACTGGACGTCAATCCAAAAATGTTTGTTTTAAACTCTGTTTCAAGTTCGCTCTCCTTTCTTTTGTCTCAAATACTGGGCAATTGCTCCAAGTCTTTACTTCACTATTTGTGTAGTTATAGCTCTTAGAAAGCAGATGCCCAGAAATGTTGAGCAATTCTGAGATACAAGAACAAAAGAACAATGAGACGTGTATTCTTTCCCTAACACAGATAGATATCGTGCTGAGAGGCATTTTTATTTTAATATCTGTATGTCACTATTATTTATCCATTGTTAGCACAGGTTGTAGAATTTGGAAATTAAGCCTGGGGTTTCTAAGAGCCTAAATCAAAACGCCACAGTTCTCAACACTTTATTGTGAGGTGTGTGAAGAAAAAAACAAGTGATACTTTCCATCCTCCAAGAAGATTTCACGTGTCATCAGCCCCTTTTTGGAAAGATATAATTATCCAACTTTTATACTCCACTGCTAATTGCACAATTGAAAGAAAGAGTTCATATTGAATCACTATATTCTTAACTTATGAATTTCTTTTCAGGTCTTTACATCTTTTTTGTACACCTTTCAAAAAGTGCTTAATTTGGCTTTCATTAATACATGAAACTTTGTTGTGCAATGGTGTTGGTGTTTAAGCTTACTTAATGTTAATAACTCATCTTCACTGTATTTCACTCTTATCCCTGCTTCTGATTTATTTACCTTTGGCCATATTCTCCCAATCCACTTCATCCTTCAAATCAAATTCATCCTTCAAAGTCAACTTGAGGTCCACCTTCTCCATGTTATTCTACTCATCGCTCTGCCCTTGGCACTTCTCTCCTGGTCTATAGTGTTGACTTCACATTGTTGAGCAGATAGTTGCTGTGCTTATTCCTGATCCCACTAATTAAATTAGCACTTCTTCAAAAGTAAGTATTAGCTGAGTAATTGTTCTTTGGCCCCCTCACAGCATCTAACACAAGTATGGTCATATGTTGTGATATACATAGTTTAAAAAATGAACTGAATGAAACCAAGTGAAATATAATTGAATTGAATGGAGACATTTGTTTTCCAGAGTATTTTTAAGTTGTGTCTTGCAGATTTTAATTTCTAGAGTAAGTGATTTTCCCACCAGTAGGTATGATGTATAATTTTTTTTAACAATTCTTTAACCATAAGATTAAAGTCCCTAGAGAAACTTGTAGCCAGAAAATAAAATAACACGAGAAAATATTTACATTGAGTGAAAAATCTTTAGCTCAAACTTCTGTGCACATACAAGATTTAAAAGTCCTCTAGCCTGTCTTTCTATTTCTCTGATACTGACCTGAGGTGACCTTTCAGAGGATGTTAATAATTCAGTGGCTACTTGATGATCTCCATCTCCCTTTAGCCCCTGATCATTCAACCTTGAGTACACTGAAACCAAAGGAGACACTTCAGCCCTTAGAAGCTTTCAGTAGTCAATTTCAAATATTATGATCATAAAGTTCTTACTCACAGTCCCTTTCATCTGAGACTTTTTCAAATGCAGTATACCCAATTATTAATTACAAACATATCAGTCACCATGCCATGATGTATTATTTGTTCATCTTTTTCTTTCTCTGTCCATCTCTTTCCTTTTTATTGCTCTTACTTCTTTCTTTCTATCTCTCATTATATTTATGTTTTGAAACTCTGAAAAAAAAAATACTTGTAAATTGAGTAATGGACAGGGATGAGTAGGAGGACCAGAGAAGTATTAGGGTCCCCGTTTCTTTAGAATTAGTATCTATGCCAGTACTATGAACAGTTAATTTACCATGTCAGCGTCTTAGGTTCTTCTATAATTACAGTTGAATTTCATGGCTTCCAATATCATATTTTATACTTAATGATCCATGAGTCTAAATTTCCACACATCTAAGTATCCTCTAGTATAGGTCTTAAAGAATAATTTGGCCTTGGGAAAACCTGAAAACTAGATGGAATTTATTTTTAGGGTTGCTTTTCCCATTTCTGTTCTTGGTTCTTCTTCTGAAATCGTGGTCCTGGAAGCAATGTCTCCTTGCTCTAATTCTGTCCAAGGACCCATATATTACCACCAAATCAGGACTCACTGTCTCTCAATCACTTTCCATGTTTTCCCTTTTGAGTAATCTCCATCATAATATCCCCATCTTTTATTTCTTGACATCAGGGAGGAGACAAAAACTTACTAATCTAAAAATCAAATTTATAATAAAGTGATAGATTGCAAATTCCCATAGGAGAAGTTACAATGAAAATATTACTAACCAGGCAGAGGGGAATGCTGCAGACAGCATGTATTTCCCTAAGAACCCAAACCCAGCTGGTGAATTTTCAAGTATTGTGTCAGACCAGTAGGGGAGCTAGTTTTGCTAACAAGCATCTTCCCCTGAGGCCACTGACCTCTTCTACTCCCAACAGATCAAATGGGTACATTTCTACTGTAGTCACTGCCTAAAATGCTTTAGGATCTTTAATGCATGCAGGGAAGACTGAAGGGCACTGTGCTCTCAGAAGACTGAGAGCCTCTGAAAGGAGATATTGGAGTCCACTTTCCCCAGTAGAGAGATGTGCTTTTATCAGAAATATGTGTAGGGCAGTTAAGTGCGTGAGATTTGTAGACAGATCTGAGTATAAACCAAGCAGCAATGGCTCCAGGGGTGGTTTGGAGCTTTGAAAATTCCCAAATCTCTATCAGTTCTTTTCTCATAATCAAAAAAATAAAAATAAAAACTAAGGGAAACAGTATGATTGTTATACCAGTACACTTTTATGATACATGTAGCAATACAGTACATCAACAAGATTATCATTGTCCTAGAAAAAATCATGTGGCCACTGTCAAAATCTATATTGTAATTGTCTGCAATGCCAATTGAAAGGATGGGGAACCATTTACTTGCAGACTTGCCATTTCAGTGCCAAGAAGATTGGCAGCTAAGTACCAGGATCTACATCATTTGTTTAGACGCTTCCTCTGGAGTAGAAAAAGGTTACTTTGACTAAACATGGGGAATTGTCATTCCTCCCAGCAGCCCTTAAGAAATAACTGAGCGCTATTGATGTGCATGTATTTCAGCTCCCATCCACCTGGACTGGATAAGGCTGAGGAAAGTAGTCTGCTGTTTCCAAGCGTGTTCGCTCAAGATAAAGCTCTAGTCAGAGATAATGATATCCTATTACCTACTATGACTACCTTCCCTTCAATTTCTTAATTCCCTTCTCCTATAACTTCATTTCCTGCACTTCTCAGTTGACTACTTTTGCTCAAATCTTTGAGTAGAGTTTCTTTCTAAGGGAACCCAAACTAAGACAGCCAGGACTTGTCAGTTATCAGGAATGTACCCTTGGGAGAGTTACTTACTCTCTTTTAGCCTCCATTTATTTATCTTTAAATGGAAGGAACAAAAATATCTGCCTAATAAATTATTTTGAGAAGATTTAGTAAAATAATACTTGTAAATAATTTGGCTTGTTTATGCAGAGTACATCATGTGAAATGCTGGGCTGGATGAATCACAAGCTGGAATCAGGATTTCTGGGAGAAGTATCAACAGCCTGAGATATGCAGATGATAACACTATAATGGCATAAAGTGTAGAGGAACTAAAGAGCATCTTGATGAGGGTGAAAGAAGAGAGTGGGAAAAGGTAGCTTAAAACTCAACCTTCAGAAAACTAAAATCTTGGCATCTGGTCCCATCACTTCATGGCAAATAGAAAGGAAAAAGTAGAAACAACAGCAGATTTTATTTTTGTGGGCTCCAAAATAGTTGTGGATGGCAATTGCAGCTGCAAAGTTAAAAGATGCTTTCTCCTTGGAAGAAAAGTTATGACAAACCTAGACAGCATATTCAAAAACAGAGACATAACTTTGCTGACAAATGTCCATATAGTCAAAGCTATGGCTTTTCTAATAGTCAAGTATAAATGTGAGAGTTGGACCATCGAGAAGGCTAAGCACCAAAGGACTGATGCTCTCAAATTGTGCTAGAAAAGACTCTTGAGAGTCCCTTGGACTGTCCTTGAGATTGCAAGATCAAATAAGTCAATCCTAAAGAAAATCACCTTGAATATTCATTGGAAAAATTGTTGCTGAAGCTAAAGCTCCAACACTGGCCACCTGATATGAAGAGCCAACTCATTGAAAAAAGACCCTGATGCTGGGAAAGATTGAGGGCAAGAGGAGAAGCTGGCAACGTAGGATGAGATGGTTGGACGACATCACTGATTCAATGGACATGAGTTTGAACATACTCAGGGAGATAGTGAAGGACAGGGATGCCTGGTATGCTACAGTCCATAACATCTCAAAGAATCAGGCATGACTTAGCAACTGAATAACAATAACAACAAAGCATTTGGCATAATGAATAACAAATACATGCTAAGAGTTCAATGAGTATTAAATCTTCAGTTATTCTTACTTCTCTCATGATTTGCAATTGGGCAAACCCAGATGGGGCAATGGTAAAGAATCCATCTACCATTGTAGGAGATGCAAGAGATATGGGTTTGATCCTGGGTCAGAAAGATCCTTTGAAGTAGGAAATGGCAATCCATTCCAATACTCTTGCTTGGGAAATCATATGGCCAGAGGAGCCTGGTGGGCTACACTACAAAAGACTCAGATATAACTGAGAACACAAACACAAGAACAGAGAAAGCTTACTAAGGGAATGTGAAGTACATTTAAAATATATGTGTGTGTGAAAACATTATCTACTGCTACACTGTCTACAATCACAGGCTTTTGTAGGTTTTTATGTGCACTCTATAGTATTCATGCCCACTGTATTATGGACATTTTTAAGACAAGAATTTTCATTTGTGCATTCAATTCTACTGTTTAGGATATCAACCTCTGGTTTTCTTTGAGGCTGTATAGGAAACAAGTACTGCAATGTATCCTAAACTATAAGGCATAAAGTTCCATAAGTTTCAATTCAGTTTAGTTCAGTTGCTCAGTCGTGTCCGACTCGTTGTGACCCCATGAATCAAAGCACGCCAGGTCTCCCTGTCCATCACCAACTCCCGGAGTTCACTCAGACTCACATCCATCGAGTCCGTGATGCCATCCAGCCGTCTCATCCTCCGTCATCCCCTTCTCCTCCTGCCCCCAATCCCTCCCAGCATCAGAGTCTTTTCCAATGAGTCAACTCTTCGCATGAGGTGGCCAAAGTACTGGAGTTTCAGCTTTAGCATCATTCCATCCAAAGGAATCCCAGGGCTGATCTCCTTCAGAATGGACTGGTTGGATCTCCTTGCAGTCCAAGGGATTCTCAAGAGTCTTCTCCACCACCACAGTTCAAAAGCATCAATTCTTCGGCACTCAGCCTTCTTCACAGTCCAACTCTCACATCCATACATGACCACAGGAAAAACCATAGCCTTGACTAGACGGACCTTAGTTGGCAAAGTAATGTCTCTGCTTTTGAAAATACTATCTAGGTTGGTCATAAATTTTCTTCCAAGGAGTAAGCGTCTTTTAATTTCATGGCTGCAATCACCATCTGCAGTGATTTTGGAGCCAAAAAAAATAAAGTCTGACACTGTTTCCACTGTTTACCCATCTATTTCCCATGAACTGATGGGACTGGATGCCATGATCTTCGTTTTCTGAATGTTGAGCTTTAAGCCAACTTTTTCACTCTCCACTTTCACTTTCATCAAGAGGCTTTTGAGTTCCTCTTCACTTTCTGCCATAAGGGTGGTGTCATCTGCATATCTGAGGTTATTGATATTTCTCCTGGCAATCTTGATTCCAGCTTGTGTTTCTTCCAGGCCAGCGTTTCTCATGATGTGCTCTGCATAGAAGTTAAATAAGCAGAGTGACAATATACAGCCTTGACGTACTCCTTTCCCTATTTGGAACCAGTCTGTTGTTCCACGTGCAGTTCTAACTGTTGCTTCCTGACCTGCATACAGGTTTCTCAAGAGGTAGGTCAGGTGGTCTGGTATTCCCATCTCTTTCAGAATTTTCCATTTTATTGTGATCCACAGAGTCAAAGGCTTTGGCATGGTCAATAAAGCAGAAATAGATGTTTTTCTGGAATGCACTTGCTTTTTCCATGATCCAGCAGAATTTGGCAATTTGATCTCTGGTTCCTCTGTCTTTTCTAAAACCAGCTTGAACATCAGGAGGTTCACAGTTCACGTATTGCTGAAGCCTGGCTTGGAGAATTTTGAGCATTATTTTACTAGCATGTGAGATGAGTGCAATTGTGTGGTAGTTTGAGCATTCTTTGGCATTGCCTTTCTTTGGAATTGGAATGAAAACTGACCTTTTCCAGTCCTGTGGCCACTGCTGTTTTCCAAGTTTGCTGGCATATTGAGTGCAGCACTTTCACAGCATCATCTTTCAGGATTTGAAACAGCTCAACTGGAATTCCATCACCTCCACTAGCTTTGTTCATAGTGATGTTTTCCAAGGCCCACTTGACTTCACATTCCAGGATGTCTAGCTCTAGATGAGTGATCACACCATCATGATTATCTGGGTCATGAAGATCTTTTTTGTACAATTCTTCTATGTATTCTTGCCACCTCTTCTTAATATCTTCTGCTTCTGGTAGGTCCAGACTGTTTCTGTCCTTTATCGAGCCCATCTTTGCATGAAATGTTCCCTTGGTATCTCTGATTTTCTTGAAGAGATCTCTAGTCTTTCCCGTTCTGTTGTTTTCCTCTATGTCTTTGCATTGATCACTGAAGAAGGCTTCCTTATCTCTTCTTGCTATTCTCTGGAACTCTGCATTCAGATGCTTATATCTTTCCTTTTCTCCTTTGCTTTTCACCTCTCTTCTTTTCACAGCTATTTGTAAGCCCTCTTCAGACAGCCATTTTGCATTTTTACATTTCTTTTCCATGGGGATGATCTTGATCCCAGGCAAGTGTAGTGGAGTGGGTTGAATTTTCTCCTCTAAGGGATTTTCCTGACCCAGGGATTGAACTCTTGTCTTCTGTGTCTTCTGTATGGGCATGCAGTTCTTTAACATTGAGCCACCTGGGAATCCTTTTTTTTTAATGAATTGTATTTTAAAATGGTGAACATGTATTCAGACAAAAGTTTTAAGAGTCAGATAATATATTATTTTAAATCAAATTTAATTTATTTAGTCAGTTTTTCTATCTATATGATTTTAAAAACATGAGTAAAGAATAAAGCAAAAATGTCAAACTTTTGGTTTTTAACAAAAGCAAATCTTCCCCATTGTTTTCTAGAGGGCAGCATTAATCTACATCAATTTACCTGGTACCCTCCTCACACCATATAGTAATCTGATTGCTTTATACTCTCACACTGTTAAGAAAATTGATCTATTATTCTTTTAATAAGAAATACTGGAGAACTAACATATCCACATACACACATTTCTTGTGAAGCATGGTAAAAGGAGGGGTGTGTGTATGGCTGTTTGACAGAAATGGATAGAGATAAATCAGATAATTTTTTGTACCATGATGTACACACACAATGAAACACTAAAAGAAGGTGGTAGAAAAGTACTGATGATGTGTGATGTATATAGCTCATTTAGATGGCCCAGTGCAAAATCAAAGAGAAATATGAAGCCAGCTTCCAAATAGAAATACACTTCCACCTCTAGCGTCCAGGTAAAAGGAATGATTTCATTTGAAATCATTGAAATGAAGGATTTCATTTGAAAACTAAAAATAATAGTGTGGATTCTCATCACTACATACACGGCCTTAACAGGGCCTGTGTGGGTAGATAGGAATTTATTGGGATTATATATATATAAATAAACAGTGAATGTGAAGTGAATTTTTGTGTGTTTGCAAAGCAGCCAGTTCTTTGGGTTTACACAGTCTTCATTATTGTGTTTTCATTTGCATGAGTTGGCTGATGTGTGTGAATGTATTTTATGGGGATGAGGGCAACAGAGTTGTTACAAAAGAAACGCATATGTTTGTGGGTGATTAGATGAATAATAGTTTTATTACTATCCGTTAGAGAGAGTTCTCTGCCTTGTCCCCCCAAGGTGTGAGTGGGAATTAAAGTGAGTTGGCAATTACAAAGCTCCCGCTGCTGAATGTGAGAACAGGCAGTGCAGTTATTGGCAGAGACTCCCCACCCCCCCTTCCTTCTATCTTGAGGCTTAAGACAAGTTTGGAGGCCAGTCGTTTCTCCTCTGCACTCTACTGGCTGTTGCAGCCTGAAGCTAGCTTGTTATAACCTACTTAGGCAGTGGGGAACTGTCACTCACCACTTCAGAATCAATGGTTGCAGATGGAAGGTTGGATGCAGTGCCTTTTCCCCCTGCAGTAACAAGCAGTTAATAGATTTTATTATAATTATTTTAACTGTACAGGCTCAGAAGGAAACTTAGATTAGGTATGCTGGTTTGCTAATCAAAATCACATACACTTGCACACAACAAAGGGCAGTGGAATCTTTTGAAGGCATCGTTCTCAGAGCTGAGTAACATTAATGACGATACAAATAATAAATTCATTCCATGGGGAATTTGTTTGCATGAACCTGCAATGTCGGTTCATCAGAATTTTGCTAAAGGAAAGAAATATTCACCAAGCTGTCATCAAGGGAGTGACGTTTTGTTGATATGTATGTACATAGGACTATGCCTCTATGGATATGTGCATACACACATATATAGTTGCTTTCACATAGCTCAGTTTTTTCTTAATTCTTCCAGGGAGCACAGAATGTTTAAATATTTTCAAAAACTGAGGGTCACATCTAAAATCAAAGGAAGAAAACACATAGCTTCTTCTTTTCTGTTTATAAGTTGTAATTACTGATCTGGAATTTGCCTTAATCCAAAGACTGTTCTGTTAGAGAAGGCAAGAACTTTTTTTTTTTTTTGCCATAGTTTTTAAGTCTATATACTGAAATTTCATAATCATATTCCATCTCCTTTACTTTTCAACTTTTATGCTAGTTATTATGAAACACTCAGAGAAAAATTAATGAAATGAAAATCAGAAATAGAATGAGAAGAATCCATTGAAAGACTAATGTGACAGATAATTTTAGGGTTACTAGGAAATCCTCCTTATTAAAAAAATGTGTCCCTTGTCTTTGAACTTGAAATTCCACGAGTAGATACTTCATTCTTATAGGTAAGAGACCTGACGCATTCTTTTGTTGTAAGAAACAAGGCACAGTCTTATACTACTGGCCAGTTTTGTGACATCATTCCCTTGTCTTTCCTTCTCAGTCTGCCTCCTAAGATGGAGGCTGAAAATGCCAGATGCTCAATTTCCCAGCTCTTTCTTTCTGAAGCAATGACAATATGAACCAATTCTAGCCAATAAGACATAGGACACAACCTACTGGAGACTTCTGGAGAAAGTTTACCTCTATTATAAAGCACAAGGAATCCTCACCCATGCCCCTTTCTTTGGACATTTTCACATAGACACAATGAGAGTTGCTATAGAAGCTGTCTAGTGACCAAGAGAAATTATCACTCACTCAGTTATGAAGACAAAACAGAAATATGGAACAATATCCTAGCAAACATACTGGTTAACCAGTAAAACTCTGTAGCTATCCATATACAGGGCAATTTTTGTGGCAAAGCTTTCCAGAAAGCATTTCTTTCCAGACGTTCTTTCTCAAAATTAGATCAATAAGAATTACGATGTTTTGCAGATACTAGTCAAAAATATAACATATATACTCTTGATAACATTGTCATTTAATTAAAATTAATTTAATGTATGCAAATCAATGAATCTTTGTATATTATATTAAATTGTAGTTATGTCTGGCTTTATTTAACCTTTAGTGTGCCTCTCTCTCCCACTTTTTCTGGACCTAGGGTGATGAAGGCTATTTTACAATCAAATGTTTGTAAAAAAATCTTGGGTAAGATAAATCAAGTTGAGTATCAAAAAATTTCTTGCTTACTGTTATAATGTCATTAAATATTAACTATTATATGATTTCCCAGTTCTTATATTCCTTTTGGGTTTGAAAAAGAGAAAGGAGTGTTAACTAAAGAAACCAACTTTGACTTGATTGGCAAATATAAGGTGACTCGTTTTCCTTTCCTAACACAACCTGACAACTCAATTAGTTTCTTTCTAAAAGTGAAGAAAGAACCAGGGTACAGACAAATTAGGATAATGTTATGGTTGAGTGGTAAAATTTTTATTAGTAATAATT
The DNA here is from genome assembly GCA_006410635.1 of Cephalophus harveyi. Lineage (NCBI taxonomy): Eukaryota > Metazoa > Chordata > Mammalia > Artiodactyla > Bovidae > Cephalophus > Cephalophus harveyi. The sequence goes on from SJYT01045131.1 coordinate 43,010, forward strand.
TCATTTTATTCTTCCTTTTAAGAAAGGATGCATGTGTGCTAAGTTACTTCAGTCATGTCCAACTCTTTGCAACCCTCTGCAACAGGAACCTGCTAAGCTCCTGCTAAGCTCCTCTGTCTGCAGGTTTCTCCAGGCAAGAATACTAGAATGGGTTGCTATGCCCTCTCAGTGTGATATTCCCGACCCAGGGATCAAACTTGTACTTCTTATATCTCCTGCATTGGCAAGCGGTTTTTTTTTTTTTTTTTTTTTTTACCACTAGTACTGCCTAGGAAATCCTCAAAAAATATAGGTATTACATTAGAAATGAATAATTTTCTTTTTAAACATTAATAGATATAGTCTTACTGATAATTTGAGCTTGATTTTTTAAAAGTAGTTTTGATTCAATTAAAATTACAGTAAATAATTTGTTTTATATTAAAAGAAGAAAGTTATAAGCAATCCTTTTCTTGACCAATGGGACCCAACTTGTATGTGACAGAATTTGAGTTTCAGAATCCCCCAAAATAATAGGATCTCTGATCCACCTCTAAGTGGTCATACCCTCTCCTTCACTTTAGATCCTCTCAAACAGGTGACACACTGTCTGGAAGGAGGAGTAAGAGCAATATTCCAAAGCATATGGTTTCTGATTTATCCCTAGTAGAGTAAGCTCTTAAGCTGACATTACCAGATGTTATGCATTTATTCATATTTTAGCTATTCTTCCTGATAGATCTACTCAGTGGGGGGGTTTCTTTATTTCCTAAGAGGCTGATAAGTTCTCACTCAGAAATTCATCACTCACATGCAGGCATACTCATTTACTTACTCATTTATTAAATAACTACATTATTAATTTCACAAATTATCTGCTCTTTTTGTTTAATCGCTATATCGTGTCTGACCCTTTGCAAACCCGTGGACTGTAGCCTGTTTGGCTACCCTGTTCATGGGATTTCCCAAGCAAGAATACTGGACTGGAGTGCTATTCCTACTCCAGGGGATCTCCCTGACACAGTAATCAAACTCAGGTCTCTTGTGTCTCCCGCACTGGCAGGTAAATTCTTTACAACTGCACCACCAGGGAAACCCCTATACATGATCTACTCTGAGCCTTATGCTCAACAGCATACAATGATGATATAGCCATATCATTTTGTCATCAAAGAGTCTATAATTTCAAATGGAGAAACAAGCATTTGAAGTTAATACCCTGAGAGTGGCATAGATTAAGGAAAGATAAAAAAAGACATGTGGCTCAGGCCTTGCTAATTTTCTTACAGTTTTAGGAACTTCTCCCATTGTAAAGTTGAAAGCTCTGAATGATAACTGAAATAGAGTAAAGAAAGCTCTAATGGCTTCTATTTATCAGTGGTTCTCAAACTTTAGGATGTATCAGAATCCTTGGAGCTTATACACAGATTTCCACTCCCATGATTTAGTAGGTCTAGGATAAGGCTGGAGAGTAACTTATTTCATAGCTGGCGATGCTGGCTTTGGTGCCACATTTTGAGAAGCACATTCATGTTATCGCTTGCTGTCGTTGTCCTGATGACAATTTAGGATATTGGGGAAATGTGAATAGAGATGTAGGAGAATGAGATCTGTGGGAAGGCACTCTTTGTAGGTCCCTCTGTCTAAGCTGTGCTGGTGCATTCCTTCTGTTTCTGAGAAGCTTTCCAGGAGATAGGTTGGATCATAAGCAATCCAGTGGGACAGTGAAATGGGGAAGAAAATGATTTGTTAATGGGATTAATTGCCTGGTGCTCTCCCTAAAAAAGAGTGATTAACATACATTACCAGAAAAAAAGGATGAAAATCACAAGATCACCTTAACAGATACAGTAAAAACAGTTGGTAGCATTCAAAACCCTTTCATGATAAAAACTGTCACAAATTAGGTATAGAACGAACTTACCTCAATAAAATAAAGTCCATGTATGAAAAACTTAAAGCAAACATATTTAAGGATAAAAAAATGAAATTTTTTCTTTTAATATCTGGAACAAGGTAAGGATGCCCACTTTCACCAGTCTATTCACATAGCACATCTTCTGTAAATCCCACCCAGATTAACCAGATTTAAAAAAGGAAAGGGCATCAAAATCAGAAAGCAAGAAGTAAAATTGTATGTTTTCAAATGACCTGACCCTAAAAGTAAAACGCTATAAGAACTTCACACAAACATAACAACAAAACTGTCAAAACTAATAAATGAATTCAGTAACATTGTAGGATACAAAATCAAAACAAAAAATCCAGTACATTTTGTACAGTAACCACAGACTATTTGCAAAGTAAATTAGGAACACAATTCCATTTACAATAGCAGAAAAATAATAAAACAGAAATAAACTTAGTCAAGGAGTTTAAAAAAGTGTGCATTGAGAACTACAAAGCACTGATAAATGTAGATACAAATAAATGAAAATCCATCTCATGTTCATAAATTGGAAGAATTCATATTATTAAAAAGACCATGTTACTCAAAGCCATTTATAGATTAAATTTAATTCCTATCAAAATTCCATAGGGAATTTATACAAAAATTAGTGAAAACAATTATAAAATTGATATGAAACTATAAAGAACTCCAGACAGTCAATTCAATCTTGAAAAGGAATAGTAATGCTGAAGCTATCATGCTTCTCAGTTTCAAACTATTTTACAAAGCTACAGTAATCAAAATGATAATGTACTAGCTTAAGAACACACATAAGCACCAATGGAATAGAATAGAGAACATAGAAATAAAGCAACATACGTACAGTCAATATAATCATAAGGGATTTGATTTAGGTCATACCTGAATGGTCTAGCGGTTTTCCCTACTTTCTTCAAATTGAATCTGAATTTGGTAATAAGGAGTTCATGATCTGAGCCACAGTCAGCTCCTGGTCTCGTTTTTGTTGACTGTATAGAACTTCTCCATATTTGGCTACAAAGAATATAATCAATCTGACTTCAGTGTTGACCATCTGGTGATGTCCATGTGTAGAGTCTTCTCTTGTGTTCTTGGAAGAGGATGTTTCCTATGACCAGTGCATTTTCTTGGAAAAATTCTATTAGTCTTTCCCCTGCTTCATTCTGCATTCCAAGGCCAAATCTGCCTGTTACTCCAGGTGTTTCTTGACTTTCTACTTTTGCATTCCAGTCCTTTATAATGAAAAGGACATCTTTTTTGAGTGTTAGTTCTAAAAGGTCTTGTAGGTCGTCATAAAACCGTTCAACTTCAGCTTCTTCAGCATTACTGGTTATACAGTGGAAGTGAGAAATAGATTTAAGGGCCTAGATCTGATAGATAGAGTGCCTGATGAACTATAGAATAAGGTTCATGACATTGTACAGGAGACAGGGATGAAGACCATCTGCATGGAAAAGAAATGTGAAAAAGCAAAATGGCTGTCTGGGGAGGCCTTACAAAAAGCTGTGAAAAGAAAAGTGAAAAGAAAAGGAGAAAAGGAAAGATATAAGCATCTGAATGCAGAGTTCCAAAGAATAGCAAAAAGAGATAAGAAAGTCTTCTTCAGAGATCAATGCATAGAAATAGAGGAAAACAACAGAATGGGAAAGACTAGAGATCTCTTCAAGAAAATTAGAGAAAGCAAGGGAATATTTCATGCAAAGATGGGCTCAATAAAGGACAGAAATGGTATGGACCTAACAGAAGCAGAAGATATTAAGAAGAGGTGGCAAGAATACACGGAAGAACTGTACAAAAAAGATCTTCAC
>SJYT01045131.1:56862-116082 GCA_006410635.1 Cephalophus harveyi
GGTGTTGACCATCTGGTGATGTCCACGTGTAGAGTCTTCTCTTGTGTTGTTGGAAGAGGGTGTTTGCTATGACCAGTGCATTTTCTTGGCAAAACTCTATTAGTCTTTGCCCTGCTTCATTCCGCATTCCAAGGCCAAATTTGCCTGTTACTCCAGGTGTTTCTTGACTTCCTACTTTTGCATTCCAGTCCCCTATAATGAAAAGGACATCTTTTTTGGGTGTTAGTTCTAAAAGGTCTTGTAGGTCTTCATAAAATCGTTCAACTTCAGCTTCTTCAACGTTCCTGGTTGAGGCATAGACTTGGATAACTGTGATATTGAATGGTTTGCCTTGGAGATGAACAGAGATCATTCTGCCGTTTTTGAGATTGCATCCAGGTACTGCATTTCGGACTCTTTTGTTGACCATGATGGCTACTCCATTTCTTCTGAGGGATTCCTGCCTGCAGTAGTAGATATAAAGGTCATCTGAGTTAAATTCACCCATTCCAGTCCATTTTAGTTTGCTGATTCCCAGAATGTTGATGTTCACTCTTGTCATCTCTTGTTCGACCACTTCCAATTTGCCTTGATTCAGGGACGTGACATTCCAGGTTCCTATGCAGTATTGCTCTTTACAGCATCAGAACTTGCTTCTATCACCAGTCACATCCACAACTGGGTATTGTTTTTGCTTTGGCTCCATCCCTTCATTCTTTCTGGAGTTATTTCTCCACTGATCTCCAGTAGCATATTGGGCACCTAATGACCTGGGGAGTTCCTCTTTTGGTATCCTATCATTTTGCCTTTTCATACTGTTCATGGGGTTCTCAAGGCAAGAATCCTGAAGTGGTTTGCCATTCCCTTCTCCAGTGGACCACATTCTGTCAGACCTCTCCACCATGACCCACCCGTCTTGGGTTGCCCCACAGGCATGGCCTGGTTTCATTGAGTTAGACAAGGCTGTGGTCCTAGTATGATTAGATTGACTAGTTTTCTGTGAGTATGATTTCAGTGTGTCTGCCCTCTGACGCCCTCTTGCAACACCTACCATCTTTCTTGGATTTCTCCTACCTTGGGCTTGGGGTATCTCCACGGCTGTTCCAGCAAAGCACAACCGCTACTCCTTACATTGGATGAGGGGTATCTCTTTACCGCCACTGTTCTTGACCTTCAATATGAGATAGATCCTATATTCCTTTATTTGTGTTTGCAGAAAAGTAAAATGATTTGTCAGTAGACAGCATTGAAACTATAAACTGAACTGGGAGTCAAGATCATGTCTTTTTCTTGCTGTGTAAGAACTTACACTAAATTATCCTCTGTGATAATCCATTGTGATTATCCTCAATGATCCTCTGTGACTAGTTAGGTAACAGATGGGTAGTCAAATTTTATAAGGTTTTATTTAAGGCTCTAGGGGAAGGTCTCCAATCTTACTGTCCAATAATCAATGGGTTTCAGGAGGAGGTCACATCTTATATCTTTATTAGATAAAAGTTTTAGTTATCTGATAACACTTTGGTTATCTGCAGTGCTGTGCTGCCAAATGTGAAATGTGGTTTGGCTCCCCTTCCTGGAAAAGCATGTCATACACACACATACTTATCACATACATACTTATCTAATAAATTTAGAAAGTAAAAATAGATAGATATGTCACATAAATTAGAAATTATAATGAAATATATACTACTTACTGCAGATTCTATATAGGCAATTGATACTCTCTGGATGGTGTTTTGATTTTTACTGCTTTTATAGCTGAGGTCCATCTATGACTAATAAGTATAGTTTGGACAGTTGGTTGATATTCTCTGTCTGTTTCCAAGTAAGAAGAAATGAATAATGAAGACATGCACAAGCTTCACGTTCAGAAATGACAAAATTTTTGGATAATAGTTTCAAATGCTGGAAAAATGTTTCCTCAGTTTTTGTGCTATTTTCAATATAAAGGCTATATGGCGTTAAACTGTATACATATATATATATAAAACACCTGCTCCACCACTTTATTACTTCAAGACAATCAACAAAACAGTAAGTCAAGCCCTAATTTATAGTGTTTGCTTATTTCTGTGAATTTCAAGCTATGGATATGATGCAACTAAATGTGGGGTTGGGAAGAGATGAGAAGTAGCAGATCATTGTATGGCTTTCCCACTGTCAAGATGGAATAAACATTTGATGGCAGTTGTTTAGTTGCTAAGTTGTTTCTGACTTTTTGCAACCCCATGGACTGTGACATGCCAGACTCTGTTTTCCACTATCTCACAGAGTTTGTTCAGATTTATGTCCATTGAGTCAATGATGCTATCTAACCAACTTATCCTGTCTCCCCTTCTCCTTTTGCTTTCAGTATTTCCCAGTATCAGAATATTTTCCAATTAGTTGACTCTTTGCATCAGGCAGTGAAAGTATTGAAGCTTCAGCAACAGTTCTTACAATGGATATTCAGGGTTGATTTCCTTTAGGATTGACTGATTTTCTTGCTGTCCAAGGAACTCTCAAGAGACCTCTCCAGCACCACAATTCAAAGGCATCAATTCTTCAATGCTCAGCCTTAAATAACTCAATTCTCACATTCATACATAACTACTGGAAAAACCATAGCTTTGATTATATGGACATTTGTCAGCAAAGTGATGTCTCTGCTTTTTAATATGTTGTCTAGGTTTGTCATAATTTTCCCCCCAAGCAGCAAGCATCTTCTAATTTCAAGGTTGCTGTCACCATCTGCAGTGATTTTGAAGCCCAAGAAAATAAAAGCTGACACTGTTTCCACTTTTTCCTCATTTATTTTACATGAAGTGATGGGAATAGATGCCATGTTCTCAGTTATTTTTAATGCTGAATCTCAAGCCAGCTTTTTCACTCTCCTCTTTCACCCTCATCAAGAGGCTCTTTAGTTTCTCTTCACTTTCTCTATTATAGTGGCATCATCTGCATTTCTAAGGTTGTTGATATTTCTTCTGGAGATCTTGATTCCAGCTTGTGAGTCACACAGCCTGCCAATTTGCATGATGTACTCTGCATATAATTTAAGTATACAGCCTTGTCTTACTCCTTTCCTAATTTTCAACTAGTTCATTGTTCCATGTCCAGGCCTCTTGACCTGCATACAAATTTCTCAGAAGACAGGTAAGATGGTCTGATATCCCTGTCTCTATAAGAATTTCCCACAGTTTGTTGCCATCCATATTGTCAAAAGCTTTTGTGTAGTCAGTGAAGCAGAAGTAGATGTTTTTCTATGATTCTCTTGCTTTCTTCATGATTCAACGGATATTGGCAAATCGATCTCTGATTTCTCTGTATTTTCTAAACCTACCTTGTATTGTCTGGAAGTTGTCAGTTTATATGCTGATGAAGCCTAGCTTGAAGGATATTGAGCATAACCTTACTAGTATGTGAAATGAGTGCAATTGTATGGTAGTTTGAACATTCTTTGACACTGCCCTTCTTTGGGATTGGAATAAAAAGTGACTTTTCCAGTGGCCACTGCTGAGTTTTACCAATTTTTTGACATATTGAATGAAGCACTTTAACAGTATCATTTTTTAGGAGTTTAATTGGCTGGAATTGTGTCACCTCCACAAGCTTTGTTGGTAGAATCCTTCTTAAGGCCCATTTGACTTCATACTCCAGGTTATCTGGTTCTAACTGAGGGAGTGACATCGTTGTTTCTGGGTCATTAAGACCTTGCTTGTATAGTTCTTCTGAGTGAACATAGCTATCCAAAAAACCATAAATGGTAACATGCAAAAAAATGTTTCAGAAGATATGTTGGTGGATATTCTTTATAATTTATTTTTAATGTTTTATTTGTTTTATATTTAAGTGAAGTGAATGTGATTTAATTTTAATACTAACTCTTTTTAATGATTGGCTTTCAATATTCCAGAAAGTTTAAAAATTTATCTTTATGAGCCAGTATGTCCAGTATACCATCAGTATATTTAACACTTTGGTTGAAAATATAAAGAAACGGGAGCACAGTAATATGAAAAGGGATCCCAACTGTGGGAAATAAATGATGTTCCAATTAAAAGCTGCTAACTTTAAGATTATGCAATGCAACTTTGAAAGCAAAATTTCAGCATAAGAATTTATCTTTTAAGGTCCTGTCATATTTCATGTTAAATTGAGGTCACTTGACTAGATATAGAAAATCATATTTCCTTCTGGAAGAATGATTTCACAGCAAGTCATGGAGTCTGAAAAACTATTTGTAAGAAAGCTGGAGATAAACATGATACAAATAATGCATGACAACCATGACAGGATTAATAGATTGACCACTATTCTTTCTCCCTGCATTGTTTTGTTGTTGAGATCCTATTCCAGTTTAAAATAACTTATGCTTTTTTTGATATTTAATTAAAGGTGAACTTTACCAATACCATCCATTCCCATGTTTTTCTGCTATGGCTAACTCTTGATGAAAATGGGTACAGATTATGAGATGGCTTTTGTTGTATTTGCTGTGAAATACCAAAAGAATTCCTGAGAGTTTATTGTCTGCAAATATGATTTTAAAAAGAAGTAGAATATAAAGGAAAGATATATGTTTCTAAAGTTTCCTGTTAGCTATTTGTCTTTACATCAGAAAATTCATTTAGCAACTATCTACACAGTTCAGGAAAGTTCACAATGAAGGTAAACATTTAATCAAGTTATAAAGAATGAATTCCTAAAATATGGAGCACTTTAGGTAAAATACCCATGGAAAACTTAATGATGTTTTTTCTTACTACAACCAGAAATATTTGTTTATTCACTCAAAAGTCTGAGCTGTATATTGTTAGAAACATATGGTGGGCTTTGTGTGCTGTGTGCTGTCATGTCTAATGATTTGTGACCCAATGGAAGGCACCCTGTTAGGTATTTTCCAGGCAAAATTATTGGAGCGCGTTGACATTTCCTAATCCAGGGGATCTTCTAGACCCAGGAATCAAAGACACATTTTTGGTGTCTCCTGTATTGGTAGACAGATTCTTTACCACTGTGCCACCTGGGAATCCCATTGTGGCCTTTGGAGGTTACTAAAGTTGACCCAGGAGAAGGGGATATCATATTTCCTGCCACAGAAGAATTAGTAATCAAGTTAACCAACTCAATTGATTCACAAGAAACCACTACAAAGATTTTAAGATAAGATTTAAGCATACCCTAAATTAAATGCTTAAAGATAAAAATTATGTGATATGAATGATACAGTTTGAAATATATGGCAGCCTTATAGATCTTCATAAAGAGAGAAAATGTGCACATGAGTGAATGAGTCATTGTGTAAGAATTCATAGGTAAAAATTTATAGGTGGAAAATTAAATCTTAAGACGTTCTCTGGGACTTGATATTTTGCCAAACTGTTCTTTGGGATTTTACCAGGTCATTGGAGAAAAATTGAAACAAAGCACATGCACAAAGCAGTTAAACAGCAGTAGAAACTGATGTCCCTAACTCATATACTAGGAAGCAGTAATCAGGTGTATATTAGGAAGGGAGGTCATGCTGATCCAGAATCATCTGGAAAGGCCTGGCAGAGAAGTAAGGACTCAGTTCAAACTTACAAGTTGGTTAGTGCTTTTCTCTGCTCAGTAGGTCAAATAAATTGCAGGAAAGCTGAACAAGAGAGTCAATAATCTGAACTGAGAATGGGATCTGAGAAGTAGTGATGAGCAACTGAACCAACAGGTCAATAATGGTGATTTAAGAGTCAGTGCTCAAGAGGAGCAAAGGACTCTAGTGTAGTAGATTCTGGAAACTGAACTAAGAAGTTGGGACTTCATCCTCAAGGGCAACGAGTGGAAAGATTTATTAATTTCTTCTGGAGAAGGTTTCAGGAGTAACAATGTCATGCTAACAATGTCAACATTTTTATTTTTTCAGCATGTCCTAGGGTGCTGGTGTTTCTTCTGAACTGACTGAGACATCTGGTGCACTCAGTAGTATTTCCAGTTTCTTTTTCAGCAGTATCGGGTTGGCTAAAACCCCTTATGGCAGTACCACCACATAGCATTTACCCAGGTTGAGGACTAGATAGAGTTAAGTTAGATATTTACCTCAAAAACTAAATTTAAAGGGCACAAAAATGTATTAATCAATATAAATGTTTATTTCAGTAGAATATTTAAAAAATAAAAATCAATGCAAAGTTCCATATGAAAAAATATCAAAAAATAAAAACAGAATCAATATTTATAGTATTTGCATGCCCTCCCTATCTCTTTTGCTCCAGTCAGGATATGAGGACACAAGATAGAAATTGTTACTCCCATGTGATTGCCATGAACGGTTGAAACTCAAATAAGTTCACTCACTTGCTTAAAAAATAAAGAACTGCAAACCTAATTAATCCTATGCCAAAGGAGTATATTTTCCACTCCAGCTGACTGGCATGTTTCTTTCTGTATGCTTTCTGAATCGATTTGGGGAAGGGGAAATTCAGAGAGCATTCATGATGCTTACTAACTTAAGCCTAGGAATCTTGTTCTGTTATCATGTTGATTCCATGACACATTCTTCCACCTGAGTTTATCTGTTAGGACTTAAGCCACAGGGGGGATGTGGTCAGGGAAGCATAGGAACAGGTAAACAAAATCATCTTCAAAGAAGAAAATTAAAGAATTTTTTCACTTAAAAAGAGACTGAAAACAAACTGCAGTCTAAAGTAAAGCCTGTAAATCACAGGCTAATCACATGCAAATAATGTATGGCTCTTATGCTACATCTTACACCTGCATATGACCCTCAGGGATTAAAACTAGCTGAATCCATTGCCTTTTGGCATAGTCCCTGAATTAGATTTACTAGTAAAACCAACTCAGATAAATTTTTATTTATTATTTTGCCAATGAGGATGATTCCAAAGCCACTAATTAGCAGTTTTAATCTCTCTAAACTCCCATCATATTTGGATCCAGGATTCTCATCCACACCTTGTGTTCCCATCTGCATTTGCTTTGATTTGCCACTTGGCCATTCATACTGACCCCATCTGCACAATGGTCTCTGCCAGCCCAGAACCTGGTCAGCGGCATTAGGGGGATGGATGCTGTGCCAGAAGATACCAATGAGGGTTGTAAGCAGTAGCATCAGAGCAGAAGAGGCCAAGGCCTGAAGCCAGAGCTGATCTTCAGTCTATTGGGCCTAGGAGTTAGGACTGAGGTGCTAGGTGCACGGCAGGTGGACTGATGAGACGGCCGGGCAGCGGCAGTTTGGAGTTGGCAAGGTTCTGCTCACAGTTTGAGTGCAGAGGTCTTATTAGCATGGCTGAAGTAGTGGCTTAATCCACTGAAGTTGCTTGACAAATGCATTGTCCCACTTTCAAAACTCAAATAAAATCTCAACAGGAAAGCAAGCCTCCTGCATGTGAAAAGGTATTGCTCTCGGACCAGGCACTTTTGCTTCTAATGAGCGAGAGAAGGAGGGAAAGAGCATTACCCCATCCCACCAGGGCAGCAATAAACCTCTATTTATCTCAGCGAACCAACGTACAAGATGCAAATAGGGGCCTTGCCTATACCACAGATATATTGTGAAAATTAAATAAAATAATGTTCATGACACAGATTTAAAAAGAAAAAAGTCTCATACCTTAGAATTTTTGTAATAGCATAGTGCTTGTTTTGAATACACTAGAATGTGCCCCTTATGTTTCTCCTGAGAATGGATTTAGAAGTAATTTGACTTACTTTTATCTAGGACCATTTGCATTTTGCCCCCAAATTCTAGGTAAGGTTTGATTTTGTCTATTCTGTAATCTTATCTTTTGTGTGTTTTCTTATTTCTGTGCCACAATTTATGCTGTTTTTTTCTGCTTGAAAAATTTCTTTCCTTATATTTATCTGTCAGAATTTTACTGACTTATTCAAGTTCCACCTTAAATTTAATGTTCTCTGTGAAAAATTTGTCTCCTTTTCTCTACATCAAACTTTGAAAACACAATCTTTGAATTTTGTTATGCTACAATATTCCTTATCCTTATGATATAGTCATTTATGTCCTTGAATTATTCCTACTCACAGATTTTAATCTTCTTTTGGGAATGATCCCTATAAGGCTTAAGGAAGGCTTCTCCTCATAACTTCAATAGATTTGTTTAGTATGAAACAGAGATTCACCCTGGACCCTTCTACTCCAAATTTCCTGTGCAAAATATATCTAAGAAAATCCAAGTGTGTCTTCACTGTTTTTAAATAGTGGAATTTCACTTTTTGTTTTCTTTTTTGTGAGTGAAGATGGGGATATAACTGGGGTCATTTCTGAAACAGAAATTTTAGTAAACTTTTCCCTGACTATGAGTAAACTGGCAGAAAGAGTCCTGTAGAGGGCTTTCCATGTAACCTTAGGACCCACACTGAAGTGGGCAGGCTATAAGATGCAAAAACATATTCATCTGAGTCACTAGTAAGAGAACGTATTCAAATCTCAAAACATAATAAATAGCAGTGATATACGTGAAATCCCCTTCCATATTTTTGGTACCCAGTAGGTGTTCAGAACATGCTAAACTCAAGGCAAAAGAAACAAAAATAGCAGACATGACTTTCATTAATGGTGCTAAATAGCAAAACAGGAAAAATGAAGAATGAAGAACCACCTCATATGATTACTCCTTCCTATATCAGACCCAGAAACACACTCATTCTGAACTCAGAGAGCTGGTGAGATAAGTACGTATGTGGCAGAAGCTCATCATGCTTTTTGTTAACAAATTGGTCACATCAGAGTGGATCCTGTCAGCTTGGTTTGGTGCCCAAGGGGAAGACATGCTGTCAGAATTCTTTACCATCTTAAGTCTAGTGAGAAGATAGGAGAGTAAAGTTATAACATTATTTCCATTTATCTTAGGTCAGCAGTTTGGTATTATTCATTTTCAGACTTTGGGCAAGATTATCAATGCCCATTTTCTGATTGTAGCTAATTCAGTTCCAATGAATTCCTAATGAGACACGTTGAGCCAGTTTTCCTGTGTTCTGTGACACTTACAACACATGTGGCTACGCCACTTAACTACCTTACACCTTAGAACTAGCCTGACATGTGCCCCTTATTGCTTGCCTTAGTCTCTGCTTGTCTGTTGTCAATGCCTAATTATTAATTACATCAATTTTCATTCTCAAAAGTAACCACACTTTGATAATAAATGATATAATCATGTCACTTATCAAGTAAGGATCCTGAGCAAATAATCCATGAAGTGTTTTGCTTCCACAGATTTCTATAATTTTAAATAACTGAAGAACATATACCTGAAATGAGACACAATTAAGTATATGCTATATATTTGAATGTCATACTTTATCAACATTATTATACTTCATAGGCAATAAATTCACAAACACCTTTGCAGAGTTAGACTCAAGTCACAGAGCTGGTTGATCTACTCCCTCATCCTCTACCAATGTTCTTTGATAGGTAAGACTAGACAGAACAACTTTACAGAATGATATAGAACCTTATTTTGTTCTTTTTTATTTGTTCTTGCCTTTTCTATGCTAGTAAGAATGGGAAGGCTTTTTCTTCTCAAAGTCTTGTCTTTGAGAGTTCATTGGACTTCAGTCTTCTTGAAGTAATATTTCTCAACAAAATAAAATTTATAACTGCAAGAAATGTAAATTTAGTTTGTGGATAAGAGTGAGAGCATTAAAATAAGAAGGGCTGCCATGGATAGAGGCAGGTTGACAAACGCTACTGAATGAAGGAGAGATAAATGTTAAAATATGAGAAAAATGAGAGAATGTATTCAGACTTGCTAGGTCATATCCTTGGCTTTGAATATTTGTCAGATGTTGTGACAGCCTCATGGTATGACTTTTAGAAATAGGCTTTTGTATTTGTTTAAAAAGAAAATCTTATACTTAGATGAACTGGTGGCAGATATATTAAGAAACAATTAATAAAAAGCAAAGAAATTGAAGGGGATGATAAGGGTGAGTTTGTGAGTACAACACCCCCCACACACACCCTATACACACCCTGTAGCATGCTCTTGGGCATGTGTTTGGATGGGCAACAGGTTTTAGTAAGTTGAGAGGAAAACTACAGCTAAGACAAGGATGTATGATGTCTTTAAAATTGCTTTGACTTTAGCCTGTGTCTTTGTCTCTTAGATTGCTCTGTTTAATGATAAGTAATCTCAAGTACACTTTGAAGTTGGTAACCCACAAAGTTCTTCTTTTGAATAGCTTTGAAGTTAGATTCTGCAAAGCCTTAAATTGAAGTATAATTCAGGAGTCTTGAATGTGGTGTATATCTTCAGTCTCTGTGATATTGAAAGTGGTCAGACAGAGGCTGTATATGAAAAGCACAAAGTCAAATGGGCAGTTGAAAAGTTTCCTGTGGAAATGACCACAGGTTTAATTTGTCAGATCAATATGTTTCATATTCTATGCATTACTAAAAATCAAAAGTGAAGTGAAGTGAAGTGAAGTTGCTCAGTCGTGTCAGACTCTTTGTGACCCCATGGACTGTGGCCCGCCAGGCTCCTCTGTCCATGGGATTCTCCAGGCAAGAATACCAGAGTGGGTTGCCATTTCCTTCTGCATGGGATCTTCCCAACCCAGGGATCAAACCCGAGTCTCCTGCATTGCAGGCAGATGCTTTATCCTCTGAGCCACCAGGGAAGCCCACTGGTGGGCTTTGATTTTTATTGCTAAAAATCAAAAGCATTATCAATATATTTAAAAATAGGTGTTAATATGGTCTCAATTTCTTGAGGATTATGAATAAAAATTACAATACACTACCACTTTGGGCAGGATAAAACAAAACCTGAAAGTGAAAAGCAAACTGACAAGTGGTAAGTAAGCTAAATGGTGAGGATTTAGATGAATGTGACTGTTTATTCAAAATTTCAAGTTTCTAAAAGGCAGGAATTAGGGAACACTGTGTTTGCTTTGTGCCCAGCACCAGCATCACATAAATTCTAGCTCTTCATATAGGCTTTCCTATTGGGGAAATGCAGGAAATCACTCACAGAAGCCATTCATCTTATAGTGGAAACTGCTGCCAACAAGACAAGATTATGGACACTGTTTGGGAAAATCCAAAGAAATGAAAATAAGTTTGTAAGCCAGACTGAATGTACTAAGAGAGAGCACTAGATCTAACAATAATTTGGCATACCCACTAAAAAATAGGTACAGTGAGGAAACAATATAATCATGAAATTTATGAAAGAGGTACTCAAATGCAAATGAGAGTAATGCAAATATAATATAAAGCAGGATATTTAGAGCAATTTGATTGACTAAAATTAGTGTCTACATTACCAAATGTTGAAATATCAGTAGGATCTCTTAGAGCTGGTGATAGTAAAAACATATGATGACTTTGAAACATAAATTTATATTATTCTGTAAAACTGGGCAATCATAAAAGCTATAAGTCCAGTAATCTGAAATTTTTGTTCATAAGCTGTGGCAAAATGCTCGCACATATTCACCAAAATGTATAAAAAAGAATGTTCATAGCAGCACCATCTATAAAAAGAGAAAACCTGGGGAAACACACACACATTCACACACATATGTGTGCAAATTCTCAGGAGAATGTAATAACACAGTAGAATAGTATATACTTGTGAAAATGAACTACACTTACATGCAACAATTTGAGTGAGACTACTTAATTCAGATACTGACTGAAAAAATAAGTTTCTGAAAATTATATGTTAAGAAGTTAAAAAAATAGCTAATACTATCAAACACACTCTCTGGGATCTGGCATTTCTCCATTCAAATGTTACTCTTTTGTGTCTTATGGAAGTTTCTACAGAGAATACATTTTTCATGTGCACTTGCCCTGGGAACAAAGAGTGTCCAATACTTTTAGAAGGAAGTGGCATTAAGACAACCCAGAGAAGGCAATGTCTGGGTGAAATAAGGCAAGTGGTCATTTATGAAGGTGTCCAGGCTTGAGAATTGGGGAAGGCCAATGAAAACAAAATTTGAAAGGCCTCCAAGTCAACCATTCCCTCCATTTTTATTCTCCCAAGAGCTGAACTGAAACATGGCTTTAAGAGGTGAATTTGGATATACTTCAGCAGTCTCTGAATCTTTTCCTGCCAGGATGGGCCAGGCCACTTTCCTATTTTGGTGCTTAACCTAATTTGGAATCCTCTTTTGCAAAATGCCTTTACCACCTGCCTGAGGTGAAAGGAACGAAGCTCATGCCAACTGACAGAAATGCTTTCTGCAAGGCTGAGTTAACAGGGCAACCTTACATTATCTTTTGCTGAATAAGGAGATTATTTTTTCCAACAGAGAAGGCTGAGAATGTACTTTTCTTTATTCTCTCAATTGAA
Source organism: Cephalophus harveyi (assembly GCA_006410635.1). Taxonomy (NCBI): domain Eukaryota; kingdom Metazoa; phylum Chordata; class Mammalia; order Artiodactyla; family Bovidae; genus Cephalophus; species Cephalophus harveyi. The sequence continues at coordinate 69,153 of SJYT01045131.1, forward strand.
ACTCAGGTTAAGTGGAGAGCAGCCAAAGCAGCAGATTTCACATATTGGGGGTGATACTGATGTACTTCTACCTTGAGGAATTCATGGGAAAGGAAAGTGTGTTTTCTCATAGACCATCCCTAGAAGACAATACAATTCCTTCAGTGGCATATATTCTCTGGATCAAATAATTTCCATGTGCTAACATCCAGGCCATTACTTCCTATTATTTAATAGTAAATAAAACCCCAAAGCTCTTTTGGATAATTGCAAGCATCTTTCAGTTCAGTTCAGTTCAGTTGCTCAGTGGTGTCCCACTCTTTGCGACCCCATGAATCACAGCACGCCAGGCCTCCCTGTCCATCACCAACTCCCGGAGTTCACTCAGACTCATGTCCATCGAGTCAGTGATGCCATCCAGCCATCTCATCCTCAGTCGTCCCCTTCTCCTCCTGCCCCCAATCCCTCCCAGCATCAGAGTCTTTTCCAATGAGTCAACTCTTCACATGAGGTGGCCAAAGTACTGGAGTTGCAGCTTTAGCATCATTCCTTCCAGAGAAATCCCAGGGTTGATCTCCTTCAGAATGGACTGGTTGGATTTCCCTGCAGTCCAAGGGACTCTCAATAGTCGTCTCCAACACCACAGTTCAAAAGCATCAATTCTTCAGCGCTCAGCCTTCTTCACAGTCCAACTCTCACATTCATACGTGACTACTGGAAAAACCATAGCCTTGACTAGACAGACAATTTTCTATATTTAAAGCATTTGTGCATGTGTGCTCAGTCATTTCAACAATGTCTGACTCTTCGTGACCCTATGGACTGTCACCTGCCAGGCTTCTGTGTCCATGGAATTCTCCAGGCAAGAATACTAGAGTGATTTGCCATGCCCTCTGAAGCATGACCTTCACTCTATCACTAAGTTCATCATCTTCTCCATCATCTACATCATCTTCCTCCAGGGATCAAATGCTTCCAGGGCCTCTCCACTATCTACAGGAAAATATTTGAAGTTAACTGGACACTGAAAGTCTTCCACATGCAGGGCCTGGTTTATCTTTACAAACCAAAACCCTGCTTTTGTCATTAAAAAAGTTCTGTGCCCTCTCTGTGGCCCATCAGTTCTACTGATGGTTACTCCTTTGCCAACTCTACCATTTTATCGTGTGGTTCCCCCAACTGACCTGGTAAAGGAAATGGCCACCCACTCCAGTATTCTTGCCTGGAGAATTCCCCCATAGACAGAGGAGCCTGGCAGGCTACAGTCCACCGAGTCACAGAGTCAGACATGACTGAGCGACTATCACTCACTCACTCACTCCTCCAACTGAATATAATGTATACTTTTATAAAATGCTATCTACCCTATGTCTTCTCTGTCTTCTCTAAAATCTTTCTAATTACTTCAACATTTCTCATGTTTCCTCTCTCCACAGCTTTTACATCATTTTTGGCCCCAAGAGAACCCCAAACTATGCACTATGTCATAATACATCTTGACTTATTGTGTGTATCAACTGTGTTCATTTCATTCATTAAATCAACTACTGTGGCTATATTATTACCTTCTCAAGTTAAATTTCTGGGTCGTAGGCTTATTTCTCTCCTCCTACCAAACATCAATGCAATGACCATGTTCATGCTGACATTTGAAAACGATTTTGCATTAATTTAAGCCATCAAGAAAAATAATTAAATGAAAATCATCTCCATTAGCAACACTATAAAATTCACATTGACTGCAAGAAAGATCAATTAGGGGTGCAATTTAAAAAAGAAAATCATTGATGTGCTCAGACTCTGAACAAGTAACACAGAGGATGCCTTAATATATTGAACAGTATCCTCAAAAAATCTGTGTCTACTTAGAACCTCAAAATATGACCTTATTTGTAAATAGAGTCTTTGCAGTTGTAATTAGTTAAGTTAGGATGAACTCACACTGCATTAGGATGGGTCCTAAATCCAATAACTGGTGTCTTTGTAAGGAGAGATGAAGACACACTAAGACACATGCAAGGAGGAAAGCCAAGTGACAATGGAGACAGAAACTGGAGTAATACACCCATAAGACAGGGAAGCCAAAGACGGCTGAGCGTCACCAGAAGCTAGGAAGAGGCAAGAAAGGACTTGCTGCTAGAGCTTTCAGAGGGGCCATACCCCTGCTGACATCTTGATTTCAGACTTCTAGCCTCCAGAAATGTGAGAAAATAAGCTTCTATGTTTAAAGCTACCCAATTCATGGCAGCCCTAGCTGAGTGTTATATTGTGTCCTGAATGTGAGTGAGGCATATCTTTCAGAATAGAGATTTTAACATGAGCTGAAAAGCAGTTCTGTTAGAGAGAATCTTTTTCTACAGAAAGCTTTAAAAATAGAATAACTTCTCATTTTTCTGGGATGGTTTTGATGTGATCCTACTTGAAAGGAGGTGAATGAACCAAGTGACCTTTGAAGATCTTCCTCAATCCTTTGATGCTAGGATTTTATGAACTCTGCTTACTTGATAATCTGGGCCAGCTTTACTTATGCACTTATATTTCCAGAACAGTTCTCCATCTCAAAACTTCCCTTACAGGCAAACAGATTTCTTCATGGCTTCCACTCCTCTCCTTCACCACAGATACGCTAAAGCACAGCCATATGTTTGTTCATGATATATTTGTTCTCACTAATATTTCTTGAAAGATGTCCCTATTAAGAGTCCTCTATATGGATGTGAGAGTTGGACTGTGAAGAAGGCTGATCGCCGAAGAATTGATGCTTTTGAACTGTGGTGTTGGAGACGACTCTTGAGAGTCCCTTGGACTGCAGGGAGATCCAACCAGTCCATTCTGAAGGAGATCAACCCTGGGATTTCTTTGGAAGGAATGAAACTAAAGCTGAAACTCCAGTACTTTGGCCACCTCATGCAAAGAGTTGGCTCATTGGAAAAGACTCTGATGCTGGGAGGGATTGGGGGCAGGAGGAGAAGGGGACGACTGAGGATGAGATGGCTGGATGGCATCACGGACTCGATGGATGTGAGTCTAAGTGAACTCCGAGAGATGGTGATGGACAGGGAGGCCTGGCGTGCTGCGATTCATGGGGTCATAAAGAGTTGGACACGACTGAGCGACTGAACTGACGAACTGACTGACTGACTGTCTGATGCTGTTTTATTCACTATTTTAGGCGACATTGCTGGATAAAGGTGCTTTTCTTTTTTTTTTTCTTTCAGGTAGTGGGGAATAAACTATGCCAACAGAGTCAGTATTGGCAGTCTTATTTGAGTTGCTCTAACAAATCACCATAGACTAGGTTGCTATCATAACACACGTATGTCTTACATCTCCAGAGACTGGAAGTCTGTGATCATGGTGCCAGCATGGATGAGCTGTGATAAGAATCAGCTTCCTGGTTTCTAAATAGTTGACAATAGAAAGAGTGGAAGCAAGACCTCATACCTCTTCTTATAAGGGAAGCAATCCCATTCATGAAGGTTCCATCCTTATAACCTCATCACTGTCCAAAGGTCCCATCTCATAAACCATCACATTGGGGTTCAAATTTCAACATATGACTTTTACAAGAATATGCACATTCAGTCCATAACAGTGGCATTTCTTAAAATTTCTGTTTTAGTCATAAATGGGTAATTACAGTGGCTTATAGCAAAAATATTTCCTGGTCACTCAACCAACAGGTCCATCTCAGGTCAGTGGGAGAGTCTGATCTACATACTGCTCATTTAAAAATATAGATCAATAGAGCTCCAACATTCAGAACATTTTGGAAGTTTGAAGGAAATATGAGGATCATGAGCTAGCTCTAAAGACTTCCACTTCAATATGAAACATTCATCCTATATCATATTTCACTCACCAGAGAAAGTAGCACAACTTTAAAGGGACAGGGAAATGCAGTCCTACTGTGTCTTCATAAATGTTGTCTTTTATATACAACATAAATCATGACCAATATTCCAGACCACAATTCAGATTATTTGTTATTTGACTTTATATCTAGCATAAGAAGTACCCAGCTATGGCAACTTCATAGTCATAAAGGAATTTATATTTCAGCCAACAATTCTCTCTGATAAAGGAATCAGAGATGTGGACAAGCATTTAAGCTGAACCTTTAAGAGGAGTAGGAGTCTCAGAGTGGAGACAGGGATACAGAATGTTCTGAGTAGATTAAGCACAAAAAGTCGAGTCTCAAGGCCAAACCCATGCAAACACTTGAAATGTTTGGAGCCAGGGAGGAGGATATAGGAATTTCATGTGACTAGAATATCATTAATACTGAGGCAGTTAAAATAATTCTTCCATTTCCTCATATTCTTACGCTTGCATTTTTTCTTTTCATTTTTTTTATTGGCAGATAATTGCTTTACAATATTGTGTTGGCCTCTGCCATCCATCAATATGAATCAGCCACAGCTGCATTTTTCCATAGAGTGCCACATCCTATCTGTAAAAGACTGGGATGCTGAGTTTGCACCTAGAATGCCTCTATTAGGTCCACTTCTACTTGAAACTGTGTGAAAACTTTTCACCCCAGAAGACATAGACAAAGATGAAACAAGTGAGGCATATATGGTGCAAAATTTAAAGGGACACCCCGACTCAAATGCTGACCTTGTAACTGTGCAAACAAGAGAATACCCTTAAAGGGAAGCATCCAGACCAGGGTGCAAAAGAAAAAATTTTTAAAAAGTTTGAAATATTTAAAACATAAATGGAAACTTATTATTTCTGAGTTTCCTTTTTATGTAGACAAAAGGAATCTGTCTAGGGGACTCCTTCTAGCCATGGATCCATTTCTTCTGTGTTAGCTTTTCTCCATTTGCATCCACTCCCACCCCTCAAAGCAGATTGCGGGATTGTGTGGTCTCCTCTATACTTGTCTGCCCTACCATGTGCTCCTACAGTGTATCCTGTCTTCCATATTTCCATTGGCCAGTCCCTGAAGACCTTTGACTCAAACAAAGGACTGCAGCTTCTGTGTGCAATTGTTGCAGTTCTCAACAATGGAGCCTCATTATCTTCTTTTAGAAGGCAATGGCACCCCACTCCAGTACTCTTGCCTGAAAAATCCCATGGACGGAGGAGCCTGGTGGGCTGCAGTCCATGGGGTCACTAAGAATCAGACACGACTGAGCAACTTCACTTTCACTTTTCGCTTTCATGCACTGGAAAAGGAAATGGCAACCCACTCCAGTCTTCTTGCCTGGAGAATCCCAGGGACAGGGGAGCCTGGTGGGCTGCCATCTATGGGGTCTCACAGAGTCGGATACGACTGAAGCGACTTAGCAGCAGCAGCAGCAAACCTGCCCATGAGGCTTTTCTAGTGGTTCAGCAGTAAAGAATCCACCTATCAATGCAGGAGATAAGGGTTTACTCCTTGGGTCGGGAAGATCCCCTGGAGAAGGAAATGGCAACCCACTCCAGTATTCTTGCCTGGAAAATCTCATGGACAAAGGAAACTGGAGGCTGCTGTCCATGTGGTCACAGAGTCAGACACAACTGAGCAACTAAAACAACAGATCTGATGATAATTCTGTAAAAATTCCCTTCATTAATTACATTTAAAGCTATAAATTCTGTTTCTTCATAAGACTCTCACTAATGCAGTCTATCTGATTGGAAGCTTTCCTCATAACACAGAATAGATGAATTTGTCTATTTTTCCATAGGTGAAAGGTAAGGAAAAGGACAGGTTCCTGCTGTACTTCTCCAACTTGATTCATGCTGATTTGCCTGAGGCAAGTTTCCAGGTAGATCATATTTGTGTCATCAATTATTACAATGTTCTCCTGATCTCAGTGATATGAAGAGGCCCACCTTTCATCTTATCCTTTAAAATACCATACAAACCCAGGATTTAAAATACGAAGAAAATTAAGAAGCTCATGCTTTTCTCAGTATCACCCAGAAGTTTCTCATGAGAGCGAGAGAATGGCTGTTTCCACGGTGATGAGAACTCACCAAAAAGTTTATAAAGGAAACAAATTCCCCTTGGGCAGTAATCAGTGGTCAGACAGTATCTGACAAGCACAGCAGAAATTTAGCTATCGCTCTAGGGCTGTTCTTAGTTCTGGTCAATTCCTTTGCTAACTGGGATATGAAAGGAACCCAACTGAAAATAGTCCAGAGGAAAAATACAAGCAAGATAATGTAAAACAAACTCATTATATCTGGAATGTTTAAGGTTTTTCCTAGAAGATTTTCTTCTTTTTGCCCTAGAGCACTTGAAACTTGTGAAGATCCATTTAATGTAAAGGCAAAATAACATGTCAAAATAATATTTTGCATAACACGTATTTTAAGTTTAAAGTGTTGCTACAATGAAACTGAAACTATAGTGAACTTAAAACAGCAAAGTAAACTGCAGATGTCCCATAAAAATATATAGGCAGCAGCCAACTGATGCAAGCAAATAAGCTTTATGGTATGAAACGATGGACTTGCATTAGCACCTAAATTCTTTGCCTCGTTCTGGCGTTCTCATGTAGAAGTAGCATCTCTTCCTAGACCTTTTCCTCAATAAGAAACAGCAGTCCTACTTCCTGACTAATTAGAATGGTTGTTTATAATTAGAGTCTGGCCTGTAGGAAGGGATTAATCTCTCTAAGAGGTACGGGAGATTCAGCAGCTTCTGTTAGCGAGGGTTTTCATGCCAACTTTCATTATTTATTTATTTTTATTGTGAGTTTCACTTACTAAGGAGGTTTCATTCCACAGATTTCTTTTTGATATCAGGATTAAAGTAAATTTTTAAATTCTCTCTCCTCTACATAGAAAACTTTAGGTTTGGAATAGCTATCGAAAGCTGCAAGATTAAGAATCTGCTGATTTTCACATCTTCATCCAAAAGCAAGTAATTCTGATTGCTTCTCCCTTCACCCCCAAACCACCACCTCCTGCTTCCCGTCTCAGCCTATTCTTCAAGTGCAAGGATGGGCAAGAGACTCAGATAGATGCCGCCGATGCTGCCGCTTAGTCATTTCATTTGTATCTCTCTGTGCGACCCTATGGACTATAACCCACGACGCTCCTTTGTCCATGGGATTCCCCAGGCAAGAATACTGGAGTGGGTTGCTATGCCCACTCCAGAGGATCTTCCCAACCCAGGGATAGAACCTGGGTCTCCTGTATTGCAGGTAGATTCTTTATCACTCAGCCAACAGGGAAGCCCTTGATAAATGCTATGGAGTATGAAAAGAGCCAGATAGAGCCTTTCTAAAAGTCTACAGACCACTGAATACTGTGTTATCAGGTTAAAGTAGGCAAGTCATGAACGATTAAGTGATATATGAGCTCTACATACAATATGAGATATATTTTCAGAAGAAATTTTTCCAATCATGCACCAGCCACCAACTAGATCTATGATTTGGGGAAGTCATTTTCCTTATTAACATAGTAAATAATACCATCCCAGTGATTTCTTTCTGGTCTAAAAGTTTGTGGCTCTGTGATTATTTTACACCAGGTATCTTGGAAATGAGGTGGACTCTGGAATTCTTACTGGGCAATGTGGTCTTACTCTCCATAAAGAGGTTGAAGTAAAGGAAGTTAGTTTCTTAACATAGAAAGCACATTCTAGCACATGTCTCCTCTCCTGTCTCCTTCTGTAGTTGGTAAAGTACAGAAGCAACAATTCATTGTGAGACCTTTTCTTCATTTTGTATTTTAAAAATAAGGAAGTGACAATTTTAGGTAAATTGTGTATTACTGAAATCATATAAGATAGAAGCAAAAGGTATAGAGGCTGTGGTTTTTCATATTCCAATTCCACTGGACTCAATCCCTTCCCCCAGGATGGCAGGGAGAGGGTATAAGCTTTCATACCTATCTCTCATGCCCAACCTACAGCAGCAGAAATCATACCTCATGACACAGAGCTTCATTCTGCAGCTGTGATGAGATGTTAACTCAGAACTGAAGTAAGATGGATATGTGTAAGGGCTTCCCAGGTGACTCAGTAGATAAAGAATCCACCCGCAATGCAGGAGACATAGAAGATGTGGGTTTGATCCATGACAACCCACTCCAGTATTCTTGCTGCAGAATCCCATGGACAGAGGAGTCCTACAGACCATAGGGCCACAAAGAATCAGAAACAACTGAAGTGCTTCACAAACGCACGGAGATGTGAAATGAGGATAGCAGAGGATGGACATACAGATTTCAAAACAATGAACTCCTGACAATTTTTCCTATATCCTGACAATTTTTATTAATGTCCTTTCTCTCCTTCTACTGTGTATTCTTACATATTTTTTTCATGCTTAAATTTTCAGTATAAATTCTTCCTTTTCAAAGTAATTTACGGAGTTCACTGGGACATCATATGCCTGGCTCTAAAGCAGGCAGTCATGGTCTTCCCCCACGTGTAAAGTGGCTAAAAAGCATACACTCTTCGATAAAACCTCCTGGCCTCACACCCTAGCAAGCCTGTTCGCTAGTTGTGTGACCTTAGATAAACTGTTGCTATTCAGTAGTTCAGTCATGTCCAACTCTGAGACCACATGGACTGCAGCACATCAGGCTTCCCTGTCCTTCACCAACTCCTGGAACTTGCTCAATTTCATATTCATTGAGTCCATGATTCTGACAGACTGTTTCAGTTTCTCCATTTGTAAAGTGGGACAATAATACACCTGTCTCATAAGATTGTGATGAAAATTGATGCATCATTGGTACTTATAACTCACACCAAATAGCACTGGGAACTTAATAAGCATTAAACATTCAGTGATGTCAGCTATTTGTATCTGACATTAATATTCCAAGGTATAGGTCATTTTACATAATTTGAGTATAAGCTCCTTGAAATTCATTTTTACGTCCATCTTCCTGGCACTGGTAGAGCATCCTGCAGATCAGATACTAAACGAGCACTATCCAACCAGTGCTTAGCCGGGGTGATTCATACCCACAAGATTTAAGAAGTGGCCAAAGGAGGTAACTTTTATACATTTTTTGAAAAAGAAATAATACATTTGTGGAGGTGACAGGGCAAAGGAACTTAGGTTTGGGTGTTTTGTGAGAAATTGAAGCAAATTTGGGGCTTGGGTAATAAATTAGTAATGCAACATGATTTCTTTATATAGGTTTTTCATTTCTGAAGTCTGAATAATAATATTGTTGTTCTACCTCCTTGTGCAGGGAGTGTACCCTTCACATGGGAGATTTATTTCCTGTGTTTAGGGAGACAGTGAGGAGAGTCAAAATGTCCCTCTTGTATTAGCTATTTCTTAAGTATCTTTAATTCAAAATAATCAACATTACATTGAGGTATATATTGGGGCAGCACGTCCTGTGATCCAATAATATAATGAATGGGGCCAGAATCAGACAGTTTAGAAGAGTATGATATAGAAAATTTATATCTTTCTATTATAGCACAAGTTGTGTTTTGATATTGTTCCTACAATCTCATCTTTTGTTTAAAAATAATCTCAAATAATTCCCTTGATTACAAAATAAGACTGGTCTCTTTAGATTTGGCCTGGTTATTGACTTAGGTACATCAAAATTATTACTTCAACACTTAGACTTCTTTACATTTGCTCTGCTAGAAGTTTTCATGAAGGATCTCAGACTGGATTTATTTATTGAAGCATAATTGCCTTCCAGTGTTGTGTTAGTTGTTTCAGGTATTTAGCAAAGTGATTCAGTTATGTGTGTGTGTGTGTGTGTGTGTGTGTGTGTGCATATGTATATATATATTTTTTCAGATTCTTTTCCATTATAAGTTATTATAAGATATAAAATATAGTTCCCTGAGCTATACAGTAGGTTCTTGTTGTTATCTATTTTATACATAGCAATGTGTATCTATTAACCCTAAACTCCTAATTTACCCCTCCTCCCCTTTCCCCTTTGGTAACTATAATTTTGTTTTCTATGTCTATGTGTCACAGTGCATTTGTAAAATGATCCCCAAATATTTTGACATCAGAGACTGGGATTGTGTAAGACAATTTTTCCAGATTGAGTTGGAGGGAATAATTTCAGATGATTCAAGATCATTGCATTTATTGTGCATTTTATTTCTATTACTACATCAGCTCCACCTCAGATCATCAGGCATTAGATCCCAGAGGATGGGGACCCCCAATCTGGTGTACCTATAAATTGGGTAAATGCAATACTTTGCAAGGTCCCATTATATTCTAGGCTTCCTTGGCCTGCCCAAAAGTGACCTCCTATACTCAATTTTAAGGCTGAGAACTCTAAAAAGCAATATCAAGCCACTTTTCCCAAGAGATGTTCATAAACGTTGATCCTATAATCAATTATAATTACTTAAGAGTGGTCAGTGAGAGCTAATTAAATGAGCAACACTTTCAAATATAACATTCTAGACAAAGACTTGGCCATATAACCAACATCTCTAATTACATCATGGAAAAGGATGGTAAAGTCTTTACTGAATCTATGCAAATAATTGTACTGTATGAGTAATCAGTAAGAAGTCCAAAGAAACCAGGTATGGAGACAAAGGAAAAAAAAATATTGCTGCCTAATATCTTAAGGTAAAGTAGCACCAGAACTCTAACAAATAGAAACATGTCTGAAAGAGTTAGAGCATTAACCACCTCTAGGTACATCCCATAGAGGGTATAGTTTCCTTATGTTAAAACAATATACCCTTAAAAATTTAATCTAGGGAAAAAGAGAAATCTCTTTAGATTTGACAACTCTCATAAAAATTAATATTGACATATCAAATAAATCTAATTATTTCTGACACTTGCCTTTTATAAGCTTTAACAAATCTTTGTGATTTTTAGAAAACCTCAGGGAATTTTTTGGTGCAAAAAATGTCATGACAGTTTTACTTTATTTCAATTTACATTAGTATTCAATTTGGGCAATGTGAAAAAATAGAGTTGTCATGAGATTTGAGCATTTAAGATAGAAATAATATTTGTTTACTCATTTGAGAATGATAAAATATTTAAAAATAAACAGAAAAAGTTACACAATTGGAAAGAACTTTAGCTCTTTCATTAGTAAGAAGCTTCTGTTGTTGTTGTTGTTTTAGACAATTAAGGTCCAAACAAACTGAATGCAAACCACAAAATATTATTCTGATAAACTACAAAATCTGTACACAGATTGAAATAACACAGGCCAAGGCAAGACACAGCAAATCAAAGAACACAAGCCCATCAAATCTGAACATACTTTGCTAAGATTTTATCATATGTCATAGCTTTTTCACATTCATTATTTGAGTACAGTATAACCCAAAGTCGGAGAAGGCAATTGCAACCCAATCCAGTCCTCTTGCTTGGAAAATCCCATGGACGGAGGAGCCTGGTAGGCCACAGTCCGAGGGGTCGCAAAGAGTTGGACACGACTGAGCAACTTCACTTTCACTTTTCACTGTCCTGCATTGGAGAAGGAAATGGCAACCCATTCCAGTGTTCTTGCCTGGAGAATCCCAGGGAGGTCAGGGCCTGGTTGGCTGCCATCTATAGGATCGCACAGAGTCGGACATGACTGAAGCGACTTCGCAGCAGCAGCATTATCCAAAGTAAATAAAATTCCCTTTCTATGAACCTTCTACAAATTACTATATACATTCAGATTTTTGTCCATCTTCATCCTACTTCTTATTGTGGAACAATCACATTACTCTGGAACAAAACTATTGTCACTTAAAGAAAAAACACATCTTGTCACTTTACATACAACATTGTCTGTTTCTGTCACTATTAATCCTAGTCCACTCCCAGTTACTTATAGTAACTAGAATTTTTAACTAAAGTTATTTCACTGAAAAAAAAAAGCTGGAGGTAGATGATTATAAACTGTCAGACAACAGCAATTTACAGTGGAGTAGCAGAGACCACCCTATACCACCCCTCACCCTACACACACACAGAACATAGCTCCCTGAAGCCACATGCATCCCTCAGAAAGAACTATTCAAAGTGGCAACAATATACACAGCCATCAACAGATCCAAAGATCTGTTGAGCATCTAGGTAACATAAAAATAAACAAAAGCACGTAAACTTAAACTCATGTTTAGTAATCAATGTTTCAGTTCTCTGCCTTACCCAGAACTGATCCACATATCTAGTGAATGTTCACTAATTAACTTGATCTAGTATCAGTCCAAGGATTTAAGTAACCCAAAGATCTTGGAAATTTTCTTCAAGCTGACAACTACAAAGCACAATTACTGTTGAAATAAAATTAATTTGAAGAGAGATTCAAAATACAGATTTACATTTTTCATAATGTTGAACATTAAGTAGAAGTAATGCTAGCTTATTTGATGAGTAAATTGTGTTTCTTCAAGTAAAAGCATACACACAAAAAAGAAAAATGTACACTTGCATTATGTTTAACACTGATAAATCAAGGGAACATACAGTTGTTTTCATTTAAACAAAAATATTTAAGTAGTCTCATTTTCCAGACTTATCTAAATTATATTCTCTTGAATTCTTAAAATATTTCTAAACTTTTTTTAAATAAAAATACATTTTTCCCATTAAAGTACAATTTCCCTATTTTCTGGAAATATTAAGAATATTCAACTTATATAAGTGCTTATTTATATTTATAAGCCAAGCAGAACAACTTCCTTTAAAAGACTTTATAGTCTAATTTATCAGCATCATCTAGACGTAGCAAAACATTACCAATTTATACATTCAGAGGTAAGGACCTATCTGAATAGAATTGTAGACAATGGAGCACATAGACAAATATGAAGTGAAGTTGCTCAGTCGTGTCCGACTCTTTGCGACCTCATGGACTCTCGCCCACCAGGCTCCTCAGTCCATGGACTTTTCCAGGCAAGATTACTGGAGTGGGTTGCCATTTCCTTCTCCAGCGGATCTTCCCAACCCAGGGATCGAACCCGGGTCTCCCGCATGGCAGGCAGACGTTTTACCCTCTGAGCCACCAGGGAGATCCATAGACATATATAGAGAGCTTCAATTCTAAGATCATCTAAGGATCAAGAATAAAGAAAGAACCATAAAATCTTACTGGTCTGCCATAGAACTGACCCCCTTCCCAGCAAGGAAAAAAAAGAAAAAAAAGTATTGCCGATTGTAGCTCAAAATAGACAAACAGAAAAGATTTGCAAATGAGATTTCCTATCATCTCTCATCTAATATGGACAAGAAGTTGCCAAATGGTCAGACCATGAAATTCAAATCCTAATTACAAAGATTTGTAAACTGGAATCTCTATTATCTCTTATCCAACAGATAATATATTTCTGAAAATAACTGAACTTTGTACAGAGATCATCAAACAATCAGACTATAAAACAAACAACAACAACAACAAAATTCCCAAATATAGCTGCCAGAATTGGGAATAACTTATTTCCCAAAAATTAAAAAAAAAGAAAAGAAAATTAAAACCACCAATTTAATAAGCAATATTAATATTAGAGAAAGAGAAAGTTATCATGAAAGTTCTATTACCTCTTTGGAGTCAACCTGAGAGCTAAGAAAAAACTGTATCTGAATATAAACTATCCCCCAGTTGCCCTCTACTGGTGAAGATTACCTGGCCTCGGTAGGTGAATCCATTAGTCACCTCAGTGGAAGATCTTTGAACCTGTAAAAGTTTTCTGAGGAAGATAAAATTATGACTCTTACAGATATAAATATAAAAAGGGAACAATATTAAAGGTTTGGTATTTCTCCTATGAGAGAATCAGGTAGATTTTATTACTGTTCAAAGAAAAAACAAATCTCACAAATTTCTAAGGAATAGCAAAGAGAAGGATTCCCCACCCCCTCTCCCCCTACAATGGGGAAGCAAGTCAATGGAAACTCTACTGGAAAATTTGTTGTTGTTCAATTGTTGGAAGTTGGGTCCGATTTTTTGCTACCCCATGGACTACAGCAGGCCAGGCTCCTCTATCTACCACTGTCTCCCAGAGTTTGCTCAAATTCATGTCCATTGAGTTGATGGTGCCATCCAACCGTGTCATCCTCAGCTAACCCCTTCTTCTTTTGCCTTTGATCTTTCCCAGCATCAGAGTCTTTCCCAACAAGCTGGCTCTTCACATCAAAGGACCAAAGTATTGGTGCTTCAGCTTCAGCATCAGTCTTCCAATAAGTATTCAGGGTTGATTTCCTTTAGGATTGACTGGTTTGATCTCCTTCAAGTTCAGGGCACTCTTTAGAGTCTTCTCCAGCAACACAATTTGAAAGCATCAATTCTTCAATGCTCAACCTTCTGTATGGTCCAACTCTCACATCCATACATGACTACTGGAAAAACCATAGCTTTGACTAGATGGACCTTTGTCAGCTAAGTAATGTCTCTGCTTTTCAATATGCTGTCTAGGTTGGTAAAAGCTTTCTTTCCAAAAAGTAAGCTTCTTTCAATTTCATACTACTGGAAAAAAGAGTTTGCTTATTTAGCAGTTATCTACATTTACAAAAAGATATAAAATATTAATAATAAACAGGGCTAACATCTGAGAGATCAGAGGGGCATGCTGTAACCAATCATAAGTTTGCACTGAAGTGTAAGATTACAGGTATTATTGTATTAGATCCTCAGCTACTCAGCAAGGTCTGAGGAATAGTCACTGTTATTTCCATTTTATAGGTGGTAGAATAGAGTAAAGGGCTTCCCTTGTGGCTCAACTGGTAAAGAATCCAGCTGCAGTGTAGGAGACCTGGGTTTGATCCCTGGGTTGGGAAGATCCTCTGGAGAAGGGAAAGGCTACCCACTCCAGCATTCTGGCCTGGAAAATTCCATGGACTGTATAGTCCATGGGGGTCTCGAAGAGTCAGACACGATTGAGCAACTTTCACTCACTCACTCAGAATAGTATAAATAAGGCAAGAATTCATAAGTATTAGAAAAGCAATTTACATTCAGGTGTTCAAACACAAGGATTAATGATTTTTGTTCATCTGCACTAGACATATGTCTGTACTAAGCACTTTGGAGCACATAAGAGAAGTGAAAACTCCCAACTGATGAACTTTGCAAGTGTGAATAATCCAAGTCATCCAAATGTGCAAGAGGTGATACAAATTGGTGTCAATTAGTGTTAAAGAAGAGGTTATTGATATTTTTCCCAGCAATCTTGATTCCAGCTTGTGCTTCTTCCAGCCCAGCGTTTCTCATGGTGTACTCTGCATATAAGTTAAAGCACAGTGAAAATATACAGCCTTGATGTACTCCTTTTCCTGTTTGGAATCAGTCTGTTGTTCCATGTCCATTTCTAACTGTTGCTTCATGACCTGCATACAGGTTTCTCAAGAGGCAGGTCAGGTGGTCTGGTATTCCCATCTCTTGAAGTATTTTCCACAGTTTATTGTGATCCACACAGTCAAAGGCTTTGGCATAGTCAATAAAGCAGAAATAGATGTTTTTCTGGAACTCTCTTGCTTTTTTGATGATCCAGTGGATGTTGGCAATTTGATCTCTGGTTCCTCTGCTTTTCTAAAACCAGCTTGAACATCTGGAAGTTCATGGTTCACGTATTGCTGAAGCCTGGCTTGGAGAATTTTGAGCATTACTTTACTAGCGTGTGAAATGAGTGCAATTGTCTGGTAGATTGAGCATTCTTTGGCATTGCCTTTCTTTAGAATTGGAATGAAAATTGACTTTTTCCAATCCTGTGGCCATTGCTGAGTTTTCTAATTATGCTGGCATATTGACTGCAGCACTTTCACAGCATCATCTTTCAGGATTTGAAATAGCTCAACTGGAATTCCATCACCTCCACTAGCTTTGTTCATAGTGATGTTTTCTAAGGCCCACTTGACTTCACATTCCAGGAAGTCTGGCTTTAGGTGAGTGATCACACCATCGTGAATATCTTGGTCGTGAAGATCTTTTTTGTACAGTTCTTCTGTGTATTCTTGTCACCTCTTCTTAATATCTTCCGTTTCTGTTAGGTCCATACCGTTTCTGTCTTTTATTGAGCCCATCTTTGCATGAAATGTTCCCTTGGTATCTCTCATTTTCTTGAAGAGATCTCTAGTCTTTCCCATTCTGTTGTTTTCCTCTGTTTCTTTGCATTGATCACTGAGGAATTAAACATATATATATATATATAAACTTATTTTCAACATCGAGCCTAATTTTTGTTTTTGGCCCTAGGATTTATCTAGTCAAATAAGAGGAGTACTAAACTGCAAATCCCCCTAGAAATGTGGCTTCATATTTAGTTATTTCCATGATCAACAGCAACTTCCTGTGTCTAACACAAGCATCTTCAGTTTTCCCTAAGTCAGTTCCTTCTATACTAGGTCACACAGTAATAGGGGATGGTTGAGTGAGAGATCATTGAAATTGGCATTGACCAAGAAGCAATCCTTGAAGAGGAAGAAACTGTACTCTGGAGAAAAACATTAAAACAGATTGTGCTGTATGGTAAGGTCAACTTGAACTGTTGATAAGCTAACGCTGTGTCTATTTGTCCTTCTGTAAAAATGAAATCTGTTTCTTTGTTCTATAAGCAATACTGTTTTCCATGCTTCTTTTAGATTTCTGTATTCAGGTGTTCAGAGGTTATCATCACAAAGATGGAAAACAAAGGAAGTAAACTGAAATAGAATTATAAATTACATTTAAAGAAGCCTCAAATTAGAAAAGGCATAAACTTGTGGTGAGAGTGAGTGAGAAGATGTAAGGTGAACATGTCCGAGATCAAGTGAGGTCTTATACACTGATAATGGTACTTGCTTTCTCTCTTTACATTTCTCACCTCTAATTCTTTTGTCTTCCTTTCACTGTCTGCAGATTTTCTCTTATGCATTCAATATGGCTACTTATATGCAGAGTACATCATGAGAAACACTACGCTGGAAGAAGCACAAGCTGGAATCAAGATTGCCAGGAAAAATATTGATAACCTCAGATATGCAGATGACACCACCCTTATGGCAGAAAGTAAAGAGGAACTCAAAAGCCTCTTGATGAAAGTGAAAGGGAGAGTGAAAAAGTTGGCTTAAAGCTCAACATTCAGAAAAAGAAGATCATGGCATCTGGTTCCATCACTTCATGGGAAATAGATGGGGATATAGTGGAGACAGTGTCAAACTTTACTTTTCAGTTCAGTTCAGTTCAGTCGCTCACTCGTGTCTGACTCTTTGCGACCCCATGAATTGCAGCACGCCAGGCCTCCCTGTTCATCACCATCTTCCAGAGTTCACTCAGACTCATGTCCATCGAGTCAGTGATGCCATCCAGCCATCTCACCCTCGGTTGTCCCCTTCTCCTCCTTCCCACAATCCCTCCCAGCATCAGAGTCTTTTCCAATGAGTCAACTCTTCGCAGGAGGTGGCCAAAGTACTGGAGTTTCAGCTTCAGCATCATTCCTTCCAAAGAAATCCCAGGGCTGATCTCCTTCAGAATGGACTGGTTGTTTGGGGCTCCAAAATCACTGCAGATGGTGACTCTAGCCATGAAATTAAAAGACGCTTAATCCTTGGAAGGAAAGTCATGACCAACCTAGATAGCATATTCAAAATCAGAGACATTACTTTGCCAACAAAGGTCCATCTAGTCAAGGCTATGGTTTTTCCAGTGGTCATGAATGGATGTGAGAGTTGGACTGTGAAGAAAGCTGAGTGCCGAAGAATTGATGCTTTTGAACTGTGGTGTTGGAGAAGACTCTTGAGAGTCCCTAGGACTGCAAGGAGATCCAACCAGTCCATTCTAAAGGAAATCAGTCCTGGGTGTTCTTTGGAAGGAACGATGCTAAAGCTGAAACTCCAATACTTTGGCCACCTTATGTGAAGAGTTGACTCATTGGAAAAGACTGTGATGCTGGAAGGGATTGGAGGCAGGAGAAGAAGGGGATGACAGAGGATGATATGGCTGGATGGCATCACCGACTTGATGGATGTGAGTTTGAGAGAACTCCAGGAGTTGGTGATGGACAGGGAGGCCTGGTATGTTGCAATTCATGGGGTCGCAAAGAGTCAGACACGACTGAGTGACTGAACTGAGCTGAACTGAACCTTTACATAGGGGGGCTAAATGCTTTCTTGTTTCTAGTTCAGAAATAAATAATTGTGAAGTTCACTTCACAGTTGAAGAGGTCAATTGTTTAGATAATGAGTATCCCTCTGCATCATTCATTATCATTATGGTCATCTGACAGGATATCTTGATGTATTAAGCTAATAATGGTCAATTCTAGAGTTGGTAGCTGGGTAAATCTCATCCAAACTTCCAGTACAGAAATGAAATGAGGACATCTTTCTATAGAAACTATTAGTCTTCATGGAACTATTGCCCCTCATAGATCACTGCCTTGTTGTGGCAAAAGGGCTATGAGCCATGTCATGAAGGGCCACCCAAGATGGACAGGTCATAGTGCAAAGTTCTGACATAATGTGGCCCACTGGAGGAGGAAATGGCAAGCCACACCAGTATTCATGGTGTCAGAAACACATGAACAATATAAAAAGGCAAAAAGATATGACACTGAAAGATGAGCCCCCCTGGTTGGAAGTTGCCACTGGGGCAGAGTGGAGGGCAATTACTAACAGCCCCAAGAATGAAGCAGCTGGGCCAAAGCATAAACAACACTCACTTGTGGGTGTGTCTAGTGGTGAAAGTTAAATCAGATGGTGTAAAGGAATTGATAGGAACCTGGAATGTTAGGTCCATGAATCAAGGTAAATTAGACCTGGTCAAATGATTCACTGGTGGCTCAAAGAGTAGAGTCTGCTACAATGCAGGACACCTGAGTTCAATCCCTGGGCTGGGAAGAGCCCCTGGAGAAGAAAGTGGCAAATCACTTCAGTATCTTGCCTGGAAAAATCCCATGGACGGAGGAGCCTGGTAGGCTACAGTATTCTTGCTTGGAAAATCCCGTGGTTGGAGGAGGAAGCTGGTGGGCTACAGTCCATAGGGTTCAAAGAGTCTGACATGGCACTACTGAGTGACTTTACTTTCAAGTAGAAGATGGCTTTAGAAATCAATGAACTAAAATGGATAGGAATAAGAGAATTTAAATCAGACTACCATTATATCAACTTCTATGGGCAAGAATTCCTTAGAAGAAATAGAGTAGCCCTCATAATCAACAAAAGAGTCAGAAATGTGGTACTTGAGTGCAATCTCATAAACGACAGAATGATCTCAGTTTGTCTCCACGGCAAATCGCTCAACATCAAAGTAATCCAATTCTATGTCACAACCACTGATGCTGAAGAAAGTGAAGCTGGTGAGTTCTGTGAGGACATACTAGAACTCACACGAAAAAATAAAAAAAATAAAAATAAAAATGTCCTTTTCATCATAGGAAACTAGAATGCAAAAGTAGGGAAGTAAAGAGATACCTGGAGTTAACAGGCAAATTTGGCCATGGGGTACAAAATGAAGCAGGGCAAAAGCTAACAAAGTTTTTCCAAGAGAACATGCTGATGATAGCAAACACCATTTTGCAACAACACAAGAGATGACTTTACACATGGATATCACCAAATGGTCAATACTAATATCAAATTGATTACATTCTTTGCAGCTGAAGATGGAGAAGCTCTACACAGTCAGCAAAACAAGACATGGAGGCAACTGTGGCTCAGATCATCAGATTCTTATAGCAAAATTTGAGCTTAAACAAAAGAAAGTGGGGGAAAACACCAGGCCATCCAGGTATGATTTAATTCAAATCCCTTATAATTATATGGTGGAGGTAATGAATAAATTCAAGGGATTAGATCTGGTACACAGAGTACTGGAAGAACTACAGACAGAGGTTCATAATATTATATAGAAGGCAGTGACCAAAACCTTCACAAAGAAGAAAGAAATGCAAGAAGGCAAAGTGATTGGCTGAGGAAGTTTTACAAATAGCTGAGGAAAGAAGACAAGCAAAAAGTAAGGCAGAAAGGGAAAGATATGGCCAAGTGAATGCAGAGTTCCAGAGAATAGCAAGGAGAGATAAGGCCTTCTTCAAAAATAATGCAAAGATATAGAGGAAAAGAGTAGAATGGAAAAGCCTAGAGATCTCTGCAAGAAAACTGGAGATATCAAGAGGACATTTCATGCAAGGATGGACATGATAAAGGACAGAAACTGTAAGGACCTAACAGAGACGCAAGAGGTAAAGAAGAGGTGGCAAGAATACACAGAGTTCAGTTCTGTTCAGTCGCTCAGCCATGTTCAGCTTTTTGCAACCACATGGACTGCAGCATGCCAGGCCTCCTTGTCCATCACCAACTCCTGGAGTTTGTTCAAACCCATGTCACTGAATCACTGATGCCATCCAACCATCTCATCCTCTGTCATCCCCTTCTCCTCCCACTTTCAATCTTTCCCAGCATCAGGGTCTTTTCAAATGAGTCAGTTCTTCACATCAGGTGGCCAAAATATTAAAGTTTCAGCTTCAGCGTCAGTCCTTCTAATGAATATTCAGGACTGATTTCCTTTGGGATGCACTGGTTGGATCCCCTTGCAGTCCAAGGGACTCTTAAGAGTCTCCAACATCACATTTCAAAAGCATCAATTCTTCTGCGCTCAGCTTTCTTTATAGTCCAACTCTCACATCCATAGATGACTACTGGAAAAACCATAGCCTTGACTAGATGGACCTTGTTGGCAAAGTAATGTCTCTGCTCTTTAATATGCTATCTAGGTTGGTCATAACTTTTCTTCCAAGGAGTAAGCCTCTTTTAATTTCATGGCTGCAGTCACCATCTGCAGTGATTTTTGAGCCCCAGAAAATAAAGTCTGTCACTGTTTCCTGATCTATTTCCCATGAAGTAATGGGACTGGATGCCATGATCTTAGTTTTCTAAATGTTGAGCTTTAAGCCAACATTTTCACTCTCCTCTTACACTTTCATCAAGAGTCTTTAGTTCTTCTTTGCTTTCTGCCATAAGGGTGGTGTCTTCTGCATATCTGAGTTTATTGATATTTTCCCTGGCAATCTTCATTGTAGCTTGTGCTTCATCCAGCCCAGCATTTCTCAAGAATACACAGAAGAATTGTACAAAAAAGGATCTTTATGACCCCAATAACCATGATAGTGTGGTCATTCAAGTAAAACAAGATATCTTGTAGTCTGAAGTCAAAAGGGCCTTCAAGGGAATTCCAGAAAAAAATCTACTTCTGGTTCATTGACTTTTTAAAGTCTTTGAGTGTGTGGATTACAACAAACTGGAAAATTTTTTAAAGAAATGGGAATGTCAGACCATCTTAACTGTCTCCTGGAAAACTTGTATGAAGGTCAAGAAACAGCAGAGAACATTGCATGGAACCACTGACTGATTCAAAATTGGTAACAGAGTATGACAAGGCTGTATATTGTCACTCTGTTTACTTATATGTAGAGTACATCATGTGAAATGCCAGGCTGAATGAGTTACAAGCTGGAATCAAGATTACCAAGATAAATATCAATAACTTCAGATATGCAGATGACACCACCCTAATGGCAAAAAGTAAAGAGGAACTAAAGCGTCTCTTGATGAAGGTGAAAGAGGAGAATGAAAAAGCTGGCTTAAAATTCAACATTAAGAAAACTAAGGTCATGACATCCAGTTCCATCACTTCTTGGCAAATAGAAGGGGAACAAGTGAAAGCAGTGACAGATTTTTCTCTTCTTGAGCTCTGAAATCACTGCAGATTATGACTGCAGCCATGAAATTCGATGACGCTTGCTTCTTTGAAGGAAAGCTGTGACAAACCTAGTGTGTATGCAGGCTATGTCACTTCAGTTGCGTCTGACTTTTTGTAACCCTAAAGATTGTAGGCTCCTGTGTCCATGGGGATTCTCCAGGCAAGAACACTGGAGTGGGTTGCCATGCCCTCCTCCAGGGAATCTTTTGTGCATTAAAAGGCAAATCCA
Source organism: Cephalophus harveyi (assembly GCA_006410635.1). Taxonomy (NCBI): domain Eukaryota; kingdom Metazoa; phylum Chordata; class Mammalia; order Artiodactyla; family Bovidae; genus Cephalophus; species Cephalophus harveyi. Next base: position 90,943 of record SJYT01045131.1, read on the forward strand.
CCATTTTGCTGAGAAAGGTCCGAATAGTCAAAGCTATGGTCTTTCCAGTAGTCAAGTATGAATATTGAGAGTTGGACTATACAGAAGGCTGAGCATGAAAGAATTAATGCTTTCAAACTGCGATACTGGAGAAGACTCTTGAAAGTCCCTTGGACTGCAAGGAGATCAAACTAGTTAGTCAAACTAATATTCAGGATTGTTGCTGAAGCTGAAGCACCAATACTTTGGGCACCTAAAATAAAGAGCCAAATCATTGAAAAATACTTTGATGCTGGGAAAGATTGAAGGCAAAATGAAAGGGGGGTGGCAGAGGGTGAAATGGTTAGATAGCATCACCGACAAAATAGGCATGGATTTGAGCAGTCTCTGGAAGATAATAGTAGACAGAGTAGCCTGGTGTGTTGCAGCCCATGGGGTCATAAAGAGACAGTGACTGAACAACAACAAATTAGTCTTATGTTCTGAGTGGAGAAACATTGAAGGTTAGATAAGAACCATCTACACCCTGTAAGTTGGTTTTAGAGTCCTATGGCAGAGCAGAATATTCTTCTTAGCTACAGAAGCCATGAACATTAGTCTTGTTGCTAAAGTTCAGGACCCTATATCAAATCATTAAACCTCTTTGTTTCCCCATCTGTCAAATGAAAGTAAAGTTTACCTCATATGGGGGAAATAAATAATTTGAATTTTTTAAATAAAATCTATTTCTATGCAAGTTATTTATTCTGAGATTGCTCTCTTTGTCTCTCTTTTCACAGTTTTATGCAAGAAGATTATGGCTGTATTGTTATTGACAGATTTAGCAAATGAAAATAAAATGAAATATTTTGCTCTACTTATAGTCATGACTCTTAGAATATGTCAGAGAAGATCTGAGTGACCTGAAATGACCTTGCTGCTAGAGACAGAGAATCTCCACACTTCCGGCTCTTCTGCCAATAAAATTCAGACTTTTCTTTTGAATGGATCTCAGACATTTAGCAGCAGTCCAGTGTGGGTTCATGCTTTGACCATCTTGATTATTTACTAAAATAACATTTATTTTGTTCTTATAATCTTCTAGGAATCTCTTAACTAGAGAACACTAGAGACACTGTCTTTAGTTGCCTCAAAAGAGACAATTAGTTGCATTTATAAGTTGTCATACTGCATATTCTCATTTTGTTTATGCATTCTTATCTCTGATTGTCTTGATAATACTTCAAAATCAATCGTATAAATCACTGAGTGAGTCTGATTCTTCAGGAGGACCACTAGCTTACCTTACAGTTTTGCAGTGATGGCACTTGGGGGCCAGAAGAGTGATTCTGCCCTTTGCAAAGCTACTTTCTTTGCTGTGAAAGAGGAATAAGCTGCAGTGCATCAGTTGGACACTACACTGAGAGTGTCTTATTTACAAGCAATGCACCTGCTTAAGCTGGTGAGGGTGACTCACACTGTTAAAAAGAGAACATGGTGTAACATACTGATGCTGCATCAGTTAAAATGTTAGTTAGATATTAGAAATAGCTCTGATAGGTCAGAAAAGCTAAGCTCTGATAGGTCAGAAAAGGTGTTGCCAAGGCAAGCAGTGCAGAGTCTAGAGAAGCTTCTTTCTCTGCAGCTGCCTGATTCTTTGATCTGGTTTGCCAGTATATTCTGGCCGTGAGAAGACGACTCAGTCTTGAAGAATCTGGGGATTACCAACTCATAAATTATACTTTCTAGACCAAGTGGTCAACGTGCTAATATATTAGCTGCAACTACAAACTTTGGAATACTAGCTGATAAGTAAAGGAAGTTTTCTATCATTAAAACCCCAGACTATAAATATATATATAAACAGATAAATATGTGTACATATATATTTCACAGTTTTTCTCCACATATATATATATATTTCTGAGTTTTTCTCTTTCTTCAAGCATTGTTTAATATTTAGTAATAGAGTCATAACTATGGAAGGCTATATATACATAATTACAATTAGTCATTGGAACAGAAAAATATGAAACTGGACAGAAGTTTTTAAATCATCTACTTCAAGGCCTTTTTTTTAAAAGCTAAGTATTCCTTTAGGAATAAAAACAAAGCTTATTTTCCAGAAACATATAAATTTAAACAAAGGTTTTAATCTAGTTCACTAAATAATGTCAAAATTTGATTATTCTAAAAGGGAAGTATTTGATATTTTGAAGATGTGTATAAGAGACAGGCTCAGATGGAACAAAATATAGAGTTCCGGATTTCTGGTATTTCTAGAGTGGGACCCCAGACAAGGCAATGGCACCCCATTCCAGTACTCTTGCCTGGAAAATCCCATGGATGGAGGAGCCTGGAAGGCTGCAGTCCATGGGGTCGCTGAGGGTCGGACACGACTGAGCAACTTCACTTTCACTTTTCACTTTCATGCATTGGAGAAGGAAATGGCAACCCACTCCAGTGTTCTTGCCTGGAGAATCCCAGGGACACGGGAGCCTGGTGGGCTGCCATCTATAGGATTGCACAGAGTCACACACAACTGGAGCGACTTAGCAGTAGCAGCAGCAGCAGCAGCAGCAGAGTGAGACCCAAGAATTTTCATTTCTAACAGGTATCCAGGTGATACTGATGCCACTAATTTGGATATCACACTTTGAGTGTCACTGATGTTTCTGCTGAAACATGGAAAATTCCTACCTCAGAGTGAGGAAATTTGTATTATTGTTCAGACCTAGACAAAATCCAGGGATGTGATTTTGAAACCAAATCTGGCCTCTGTTACCCCTGTCTCTTATACACATCTATACTAGGATAAAATATACATTGTTTATTTTATATATATGTACATATATAATGTAATATATATATGATTTCAAGTGTATTTTAAAAATCAGCCAGGAAAGGAAAAAATATAGCATGCAGCATGCAATACACTTTTTAAACTTACCTAACATATTTTTTTGATGATGAAGAGTGTAAGAACTGTCATTTCCTATCCATATATAGATAAAATCTTAATAAAAGTTATCAGTGGCTTTAGTATGCTTCAGAGTCACCTTGAGAGCTTTTTAAAACAGTAGTTGGAACAAAATATAGAGTTCCGGATTTCTGGTATTTCTAGAGTGGGACCCCAGACAAGGCAATGGCACCCCATTCCAGTACTCTTGCCTGGAAAATCCCATGGATGGAGGAGCCTGGAAGGCTGCAGTCCATGGGGTCGCTGAAGGTCGGACACGACTGAGCAACTTCACTTTCACTTTTCACTTTCATGCATTGGAGAAGGAAATGGCAACCCACTCCAGTGTTCTTGCCTGGAGATTCCCAGGGACGGGGGAGCCTGGTGGGCTGCCATCTATGGGGTCGCACAGAGTCGGACACGACTGAAGTGACTTAGCAGCAGCAGCAAATCCCATGGATGGAGGAGCCTGGAAGGCTGCAGTCCATGGGGTCGCTGAGGGTCGGACACGACTGAGCAACTTCACTTTCACTTTTCACTTTCATGCATTGGAGAAGGAAATGGCAACCCACTCCAGTGTTCTTGCCTGGAGAATCCCAGGGACACGGGAGCCTGGTGGGCTGCCATCTATAGGATTGCACAGAGTCACACACAACTGGAGCGACTTAGCAGTAGCAGCAGCAGCAGCAGCAGCAGAGTGAGACCCAAGAATTTTCATTTCTAACAGGTATCCAGGTGATACTGATGCCACTAATTTGGATATCACACTTTGAGTGTCACTGATGTTTCTGCTGAAACATGGAAAATTCCTACCTCAGAGTGAGGAAATTTGTATTATTGTTCAGACCTAGACAAAATCCAGGGATGTGATTTTGAAACCAAATCTGGCCTCTGTTACCCTGACACTGAAATCGTTATTTAAATTCTCAGAGCCAGAGTTCTGGATGAAGTAGAGAAGGATAGCTGTATTGCTTTGTCAGGCAAAGAGGGACACAGCAGATCAATGCCCTCAAAACTGTGTGCCCCAACCTATTAGAAGTTTCATATCAATAGTAATGGTCCAAGAGTGCGTGATCAGTTTGTGGACATTCTGCTATTTGGTTGATGGTGAGGTAAGAGGGAATTAGCATCAACCTTCTGGTTCCAACCTGTCTGGGGTCTATGTCCTTGTGGGCAGCATACAACTTCTCCCACTTGGCTTGAGTATCTGTAAAATATCTCAAAGATAATACTGTGTGTACCAATTAAGAGGGAACAAGCACGTGCCCCAAGACTACACTATGGTTTCTTTTGACTGGTCTCACACCCATTCCTTTCCCTAATTAGCAATTCTTTGATCCTGATTTTGGAAGCTAGGGAAGGTCAAAGAAACTTAATGAAGCCTATTTCCTGTAATTAAGAAATGGACAACACAAAAAGACTTTTGTGCCCAGGAGCCCCACAGGATCTTGCTTGGTATCAATTTCAAGAAAATGAATTAATATTTTTTCACCAATAATTTTTTCACTATGAGGGGAAAAAAATAAGTTGACACAGACTAATATGCTGGAGTTGTGCTTTTTTCCAGTATCTACTGTATGCAGGCCAGGAAGCAACAGTTAAAACCGGACATGGAACAACAGACTGGCTCCAAATAGGAAAAGGAGTACGTCAAGGCTATATATTGTCACCCTGCTTATTTAACTTATATGCAGAGTACATCATGAGAAACGCTGGGCTGGAAGAAACACAAGCTGGAATCAAGACTGTCGGGAGAAATAGCAATAAGCTCAGATATGCAGATGACATCACCCTTATGGCAGAAAGTGAAGAGGAACTAAAAAGCCTCTTGATGAAAGCGAAAAAGGAAAGCAAAAAAGTTGGCTTAAAGCTCAACATTCAGAAAACAAAGATCATGGCATCCGGTCCCATCACTTCATGGGAAATAGATAGAGAAACAGTGGAAACAGTATCAGACTTTATTTTTTAAGGCTCCAAAATCACTGCAGATGGTGAGTGCAGCCATGAAATGAAAAGACGCTTATTCCTTTGAAGAAAAGTTGTGACCAACCTAGATAGCATATTCAAAAGCAGAGACATTACTTTGCCAACTAAGGTCCATCTAGTCAAGGCTATGGTTTTTCCAGTAGTCATGTATGGATGTGAGAGTTGGACTGTGAAGAAAGCTGTGCACTGAAGAACTGATGTGTTTGAACTGTGGTGTCGGAGAAGACTCTTGAGAGTCCCTTGGACTGCAAGGAGATCCAACCAGTCCATTCTGAAGGAGATCAGCCCTGGGATTTCTCTGGAAGGAATGATGCTAAAGCTGAAACTCCAGTACTTTGGCCACCTCATGCGAAGAGTTGACTCATTGGTAAAGACTTTGATGCTGGGAGGGATTGGGGGCAGGAGGAGAGGGGACGACCGAGGATGAGATGGCTGGATGGCATCACTGACTCGATGGACGTGAGTCTGAGTGAACTCCGGGTGTTGGTGATGGACAGGGAGGCCTGGCATGCTGTGATTCATGGGGTCACAAAGCGTGGGACACGACTGAGTGACTAACTGAACTGAACTAAATGTATTGAAATATTTCAGACTTATTCTATGATTAGTCTTAAACTCTTCACCAAAATCAACTCATGCATTTTCATCAATCCATGTGCTTGAAATCTCGCCTGACCCAAGAAGATTGTTGCCGTGGACTCAACTTATTCTGATGTCACTGTTGGTGTGCAAAAACTATTAGCAGTCACATATACTCACAGAGCTTCCCAGATGGCAGTGTGGTAAAGAATCTGTCAATGCAGGAGACACAGGTTCACTCCCTGCATCAGGAAGATCCCCTGAAGTAGAAAATGGCACTCCACTCCAATATTTTTGCTTGAAAATTCCATGGATAGAGTCACCTAGTGGGCTACAGTCCATGGAGTCTCAAAGAGTCAGACACAACTGAGCACACGTACACTACCCACAGTAAACAGATGATTGTAAAGCCCTGAAAACCTGCCTCTGAGGCTGCTTTTTGGCGACAAGAGTGTTCTCATGATAAGCATAGGGCAAGTAGGGCCTGCTAAGGAGTGAGTGCTCCAGAATCTGTCTTCAAAGTGTTGAGGAATGTACAGGAATAAATATGAGGTTGCCATAAACCTGGTTGGAATATTTCAGAGCTCCAGTGTGATGGAGCTCCACTTGCAACAGTAATGTGTGCCTACAGTTGTTAAGTCATGATCAACTCTTTGTTACCTTACCCCATGGACTGTAGCCCACTGGGCCCCTCTGTCCATGGGATTTTTCAGGGAAAATTACTGGAGTGGGTTGCCATTTCCTCCTCTAGGATATCTTACAAATACAGGGACCTAACCCACATACCCTGCCTCTACTGCATTGGCAGGTGAATTATTTACCACTGATCCACCTGGTGATTGGTCTAATTTTGCATGTGTGATTAACAGTTATTTTTTCTCTACTCCTTGTTCCCTTCTGAGATTTTCCCCAAAATGAATTGCTTTCACTTTAATCTTTGTTTGAGACCTATTCTGAAGAACTTTGGAATAAAAAGTGGCAACCCACTCTAGTATTCTTGCCTAGGAAATTCTAAGGACAGTGGAGTCTAGTGGGCATGTAGTCCATGTGGTCACAAAAAGTTGGATGTGACAGCATGCACACTGGAGAACACAAGACATATAGTATTTTATTTGTTACTTTAATATTTTTTATATCATGAATAACAATTTACATTTATTCTTGCCTTTGCTAAACATTAAATTAACACATTGATTTATTTAACTATCTAACTTCTTATTTTATATTGGATCATATAAAAAGCAAGAGAGTTCCAGAAAAAAATATTTATTTCTGCATTATTGACTACAACAAAGCCTTTGACTGTGTGGATCACAACAAACTGGGAAAATTCTTAATGAGATGGGAATAACAGACCACCTTACCTGCCTACTGAGAAATCTGCATGTAGGCCAAGAAAAAACAATTAAAACCGGACATGGAACAACAGACTGGTTCCACATTTGGAAAGGAGTACATCAAGGCAATATACTGTCACTGTGCTTATTTAACTATAAGCAGAATACATCATACAAAATGCCAGGCTGGATGAAGCACAAGTTAGAATCAAGATTGCCGGGAGAAATATCAATAAATTCAGATATGCAGATGATACCACCCTTATGGCAAGAAGTGAAGAAGAACCAAAGAGCCTCTTGATGAAAGTGAAATAAGTCAATGAAAACACTAGCTCAAAACTCATCATTCAAAAAATCAAACCCATATTGTCCAGTCCCATTACTTCATGGCAAATAGATAGAGAAGCAATGGAAACAGTGAGAGACTTTATTTTCTTGGGCTCCAAAATCACTGCAGATGGTGACTGCAGCCATGAAATCAAAAGACACTTCCTCCTTGGAAGAAAAGCTGTGACCAATCTAGACAGAATATCAAGAAGCAGAGACATTACTTTGCTGATAAAGGTCCATCTACTCAAAGCTATGGTTTTTCCAGTAGTCATGTATGGATGTCAGAGTTGGACTGTAAAGAAAGCTGAGTACCGAAGAATTGCTGCTTTTGAACTGTGTTGTCGAAGAAGACTCTTGAGAGCCCCTTGGACTGTAAGAGGATCAACCCAGTCAAACCTATAGTAAATCAGTCCTAAATATTCATTGGAAGGACTGATGCTGAAGCTGAAACTCCAATATTTTGGCCACCTGATTCAAAGAAATGACTCATTGGAAAAGATCCAGATGCTAGCAAAAATTGAAGGCAGGAGGAGAAGGGGATTATAGAAAATGAGATGGTTGGAAGGCATCACTGACTCAATGGACATGAGTTTGAGCAAGCTCTGGGTGTTGGTGTTGGATGGGGAAGACTGGTGTGATGCAGTCCATGGGTTCACAAAGAGACAGACAGGAGTGACAGACTGAACTGATTTCGTATTGGTGTATACCCAATTAACAAACAAACTCGTAGTTTATTATTGGCATCTTTAGGACTTTCTATATATATTATCATGTCATCCACAAACAGTAACTGTTTTACTTCATTCTTTCCAGTTTGGAGTCATTTTATTTCCTTTTTTTCCTGATTTCTATGACTAGAGTTTCCCATGTTTAGTAAAAGTGGTGAGACTGAGCATCCTTACATTGTTCCTGATCTTAAGGGAAATATTTATAGCTTTTCACCATTAAGAATAATGTTAGCTGTGGGCTTGTCATAAGGTATATATTATGTTGAGTAGGGAAGCCTGGTGTGCTGCAGTCCTTGGAGTTGCAAAGAGTCAGACAGAACTGAGCGACTGAACTGACTAACTGAACTATGTTGAGCTATGTTCCTTCTATATCAATTTGACTAATGTTAAATTTTGTCAGAAGTTCTTTTGGCATGAGTTGAGATGATTCTATGATTTTTATTTTTCAGTTTGTTAATGTGATGTATCACATTGATTAATTTGCAAATATTGAACTAGTCTTACATGTCTGAAATAAATTTCACTTGAACATATTGTATGATTCTGTTTAATTCAATTTGCTGATATTTTGTTAAGGATTTTTGCATCTATATTCATCAGTGATATTAACCTGCTAACTAAAAACATAAAAGATCTGTACTTAGAAAACTATAAGACACAGATTAAAAAAAAATGGAAATACAAACAGAAAGATATACTGCTTTCATGAATTAGAATAAATAATATTGCTAATATGACAACAATTCCTAAGGCAATTTACAGATTCAATGCAATCCCTGTCACAATACCAATGGCAGTGTTTTTTTTACAGAACTAGAATAAATAATTAGAAAATGTATATGGAAACACAAAAGACCTCAATAAACTCTATAGGAAGAAGAATAAAATGAGGTATGATGCTTTCTGATTTCAAACTATACTACAAAACTACAATAATTAAAACAGCATCGTAGTGGCCCCAAAACAGACACTTAGATCAATGAAACATATTAGAGAACTCAGAATTGTGCTCACACTTATGTTAATAATTAACCAAAGACAAAGGAGGCAAGGATATACAATGGGAAAAGGGCATGTCTTTGTCCCTGGTAGCTCAGAGGTTAAATCGTCTGCCTCCAATGCGGGAGACCTGGGTTCGATCCCTGGGTCGGGAAGATCCCCTGGAGAAGGAAATGGCAATCCACTCCAGTATTATTGCCTGGAGAATCCCATGGACGGAGAAGCCTAGTAGGTTACAGTCCACGGGGTCGCAAAGAGTCGGACACGACTGAGCGACTTCACCTTACCTCAGGGAGAACTGGACAGTTACATGATAAAAAAATTAAACTGGACTATTCTTGCATATGATGTGAAAACATAAATTCAAAATAAATTAATTATATATATCTAAGACTAAAACTTCTAGTAGAAAATGTAGACAGTATTCTCTTTGGCATTGGTCTCAGTAAAAGTTTTTTTGAGTATGGCTACTCAGAAAAGGAAAGCAAAAGCAGAAATAAACAAATGGGAGTACATCAAACTAAAGAGTTTTTACACAGTGAAGGAAATTATCAGCCAAATGAAAAGGCTACCTCCTGAATGGGAGAAGATGTTTGTAAACACCTGATAAGGTAATATGCAAAATGTTCAAAGAACTCCTACAACTCAATGCAAAAAGACAAAGAAATGGTTTTTTAAATGGCAGAAAATCTGAATAAATATTTTTTTCCAAAGATGGCTGATAGGCACAAAAACAGATGTTCAACATCACTAACCATCCAGGAAATACAAAGTAAAACAATGACATAGTACCTCATATGCTTTAAAACAGCCATTATCACACAGACAGTAAACAATAAATGTTGGTGAGCATGTTGAGAATAGGAAACCCTCATGCATTGTTCTGGAGAAGGCAATGGCAACCCACTCCAGTTCTCTTGCCTGAAAAATCCCAAGGACAGAGGAGCCTGGTAGGCTGCTGTCCATGGGGTCGCTAAGAGTCAGACACGACTGAGCGACTTCAATTTCACTTTTCACTTTCATGCATTGGAGAAGGAAATGGCAACCTACTTCCAGTGTTCTTGCCTGGAGAATCCTAGGGATGGGGGAGCCTGGTGGGCTGCCATCTACAGGGTCTCACAGAGTCAGATACGACTGAAGTGACTTAGTAGCTGCAGTAGCATGCACTGTTCAGTACAGTTCAGTCACTCAGTCGTGTCCGACTCTTTGTGACTTCATGGACTGCAGCATGCCAGGCCTCCCTGTCCAGCACCAACTCCCGGAATTTGCTCAAACTCATATCCATTGAGTCAGTGATGCCATCCAACCATCTCATCCTCTGTCGTCCCCTTCTCCTCCTGTCTTCAATCTTGCCCAACATCTGGGTGTTTTCCAGTGAATCAGTTCTTTTCATCACATGGCCAAAGTATTGGAGTTTCAGCTTCAGCATCAGTCCTTCCAATGATTATTCAGGACTGATTTCCTATAGGGTTGACTGGGTTGTTCTCCTTGTAGTCCAAGGGACTCTCAAGAGTCTTCTACAACACAGTTCAAAAGCAGCAATTCTTCAGCACTCAGCTTTCTTTATAGTCCAACTCTCATATCCATACATGATTATTAGCTTTGAATAGACAGACCTTTGTCAGCAAAGTAATGTGTCTGCTTTTTAATATGCTGTCTAGGTTAGTCATAGCTTTTCTTCCAAGGAGCAAGCATCTTTTAATTTCATGGCTGCAATCACCATTTGCGACGGTTTTTTGGAGCCCAAGAAAATGAAGCTTCCCACTTTATTTTTCCATTGTTTCCCCATCTATTTCCCATGAAGTGATGGGACTGGATGCCATGATCTTAGTTCTTTGAATGCTGAGTTTTAAGCCAGATTTTTCACTCATCTGTTTCACTTTCATCAAGAGGCTCTTAGGTCTTCACTCTGCCATTAAGTGTGCTGTCAGCTGTATATCTGAGGTTATTGATATTTCCCCCTGCAATCTTGATTCCAGCTTGTGCTCTATCCAGCCAAGTGTTTCACATGATGTACTCTTCAAATAATTTAAATAAGGTGAGTGACAATATACAGCCTTGATGTACTCCTTTCCCAATTTGGAACCTGTCTGTAATTCCATGTCCGGCTTTAACTGTTGCCTCTTGACCTCCATACAGATTTCTCAGGAGGTAGGGAAGGTGGTCTGGTATTACCATCTCATTAATAATTTTCCACAGTTTGTTGTGATCCACACAGTCAAAGGCTTTGGCATAGTCAATAAAGCAGAAGTATATATATTTTTGGAAATCTTTTCCTTTTCTATGATCCAGTGGATGTTGGCTTTGATCTCTGGTTCCTCTGTCTTTTTTAAATCCAGCTTGAACATCTGGAAGTTTGCAATGACCTCTAGATGGGAATGTAAATAGGTGCAGCCACAATGGAAAACAGTATGGAGTTTCCTCTAAAAATTAAAAATAGAACTATGATATTCTCTAGCAATTCCACTCCTAGGTATTTAAATGAAGAAAACAAAAAGCACAAAAATGCAATTTGAAAAAATATATGCACCCCTATACTCATTACATCATTAATTACATAGCCCAGATAAGCAGAAACTTTGGTGCCCATTGATGCATAAATAGATAAAGAAAATATAGTATGTATATTGGTATATTGAAATATTACTCAGACATGAAGAATAACGAGATCTTTTCATTTCCAACAGCTTCAGTGGATCTAGATGGTATATTATACTAAGTGAAATAAATCAGGTAGAGAAAGACAAATACTCTACAATTCTACTTTTATGTAGAATCTAAAAAACAAAACAAACAAACAAAAATACCCAAACATAACAAAATAGAAACAGACTCATAGATACAGATACAGAGAACAAATAAGTGTTTGCCAGAGGGAACAGATTGAAGAGAAGAAAATAAATAACTGAGGAAGATGAAGAGGTACAAACTTCTAGCTGCAAGATAAATGTCACTGTATGTACAGTCTGGGGAATATAGTCAATAATCATGTAACATAGTTGTATGGTGACAGAACATAGCTAGACTTATTTAGTGATTCATTTTGAAACTTATGGAAATATCTAATCATTATGTTGTATAACAAAAACTAACAGTGTTGTAGATAAATTATACTTCAAAGCAAACAAACATATAAAAAGTGTTCAGATTTGTGGTTATTAGAGGTAGAGTATGAGGAGGGGGAATTGAATGAAGGCAGTCAAAAGGTACAACATTCCAGTTTTAAGTTCTAGTGATGCAATATACAGTATGACAAATATAATTAGCACTATTATATGTTATATATGAAACTTGTAAAGAGAATAAATCATGAGTTGTCCACACAAGAGAAAGTAAGTTTTTCTATCTCTTTAATTTTGTACTTATGTAAGGTGATGGATATTCATTAAATTTGTTGTGATAGTCAATTTGTGATGTATATGTCATTGTTTTATATACATTAAAGTTACACAGTGTTATTTGTCAACTGAATTTCAATTAAATTTTATAAAAATGCAAACAAGCTAACAAGTTTTATGTAAGATAAGGGAAATCTAATTCATTAAAAATTATTTAATGTTTTACCTTTAACTGCAAAATGTTTATATACAGTGAGTACATTTGGAATCTTTAGATTGCTTTATTTCACATTTAAACCCCAACTATAATAATCACATCCTTATAATTAGAGCGTGAGGGACCCCTAGATTTATTTTTAATACACACAATCTCTCTATATATATGTATCTAGATATAGAGATAGATAGATAAATAGATAGATGAACATGTTCTAGAAATGAAGTTAACTACTGGGTGGGTAGGGAATTTGTGATGTAACTGGGAAGAGAAGCTTGGTGTCCTAATTTCTAGGTCTTTGTTCTCATTGAGGTTTTAGAGAGCACACTAAAAGTCATTTGATTTAATTCTCACTAATATCCAGAACCATCTAAGTGAGTAAGGAAACTTCTATAGCATATAATATGAACAACTAGAATTTCTTAAACTTAAGAAGTACTGTTAGGACTCATTTCCCAAATCTACTTGACTACAAAATGGTACTAACCTGTGTTCTGAGATGAACTCACAGAATTTGAGAAAATAAAAGACCAAAACGCTAAAGTTGTTCATCTAGATATTGAGATGAAGCACTATAATTATAGTGATATTAGACTTGAGCTGCACAGCATCATGTAATGAAGAGGAATAGGAAACATAAAGAAAAGACAAGACAACGTATACTTTATATTAAGAGAAACTTGGCTACATTTAAATAGTTTCAGAATGGCCAGGTGGTTATATTTTTCTTAAATCACTTCATCATTGAAGAATTGATATTATGTTTAAGAGCAAATTTACCTCAATTTATGGATCTAACATTCCAAGTTCCTATGCAATATTGTTCTTTACAGCATCAAACTTGACCCTAGTCACATCTACACCTGGGCACTGTTGTTGCTTTGGCTCCATCTCTTCATTCTATCTGGAGTTATTTCTCCACCCTTCTCCAGTAGCATATTGGGCACCTACTGACCTAGGGAGTTCATCTTTCAGTGTCATATTGTTTTGCCTTTTCATACTGTTCTTGGGGTTCTCAAGGCAAGAATACTGAAGTGGTTTGCCATTCTCTTCTCCAGTGGGCCATGTTTTGTCAGAACTCCCCACCATGACCCGTCCGTCTTAGATGGCTCTACACATCATGGCTCATAGTTTCATTGAGATAGACAAAGCTGTGGTCCATGTGATAAGTTTGGTTAGTTTTGTGGTTTGTGGTTTTCTTTCTGTCTGCCTTCTGATGAATAAGGATAAGAGGCTTATGGAAGCTTCCTAATGGGAGAGACCAACTGAGAGTCATATTCTGATTGGCAGGGCTGCTGCTGCTACTGCTAAGTCACTTCAGTCGTGTCCGACTCTGTGAGACCCCACAGACAGGAGCCCAACAGGCTCCCCTGTCCCTGGGATTCTCCAGGCAAGAACACTGGAGTGGGTTGCCATTTCCTTTTCCATTGTGTGAAAGCGAAAAGTGAAAGTGAAGTCGCTCAGTCGCATCCGACTTCTAGCGACCCCACGGACTGCAGCCTACCAGGCTCCTCCATCCATGGGATTTTCCAGGCAAGAGTACTGGAGTGGCTTGCCATTGCCTTCTCCGGATTGGCAGGGCAATGCTCAGTAAATCTTTTATCCAGTTTTCTATTGATGAGCGGGGCTGTTTCCTCCCTGTTGTTTCCCCTGAGGTCAAACTGTCCACCCAAACTGTCTACTGGAGACTCTTTGACACTCATAGGCAAGTCTAACTCAGTCTCTTGTGGAGACACTGGAATGATACGTCCATGAATCAAGGTAAATTGGAAGTGACCGAATAGGAGATGGCAAAAGTGAACATCAACATTTTAGGAATCAGTGAACTAAAATGGACTGGAATGGGTGAATTTAATTCAGATAACCACTATCTTGACTACTGTGGGAAAGAATCACTTAAAAGAAATGGAGTAGACCTCATAGTCAACAAAAGAGTCAGAAATGCAGTTTGTGGGCACAATCTCAAAAATGACAGAATGATCTCTGTTTGTTTCAAAGGCAAACCATTCAATATCACAGTAATCTAAATCTATGCCCCAACCATTAATGCCGAAGAAGCTGAAGTTGAATGGTCCTATGATGACCTACAAGACCTTCTAGAACAAACGCCAAAAACAGATGTCCATTTCATCATAGAGGATTGGAAGTAGGAAAGTCAAGAGAAGTAGGAAGAAGTCAAGTAAAAGTAGGAAGTCAAGAGATACTGGGAGTAATAGGCAAATCTGGCTTTGGAATACAAAATGAAACAGGGCAAAGGTTAACAGAGTTTTGCCAAGATAACACACTAGTCATAGCAAACATCCTCTTTCAACAACACAAGACTCTATACATGGATGTCACCATATGGTCAACACAGAAATCAGATTGATTATATTCTTTGCAACCAAAGATGGAGAAGCTCTATACTGTCAGAAAAACACAAGACTGGGAGCTGGCTGTGTCTCAGATCATAAACTCTTCATTGCAAAATTCAGACTTAAATTGAAGAAAGGAGGAAAAACCACTAGACCATTCAGGTATAACATAAATCAAATCCTTACAATTATACAGTGGAAGTAACAAATAGACTCAAGGGATTATACCTGACTGACAGAGTGCCTAAAAAAACTATGGACAGAGGTTCATGACATTGTACAGGAGGCAGTGATCAAGACCATCTCCAATAAAAAGAAAAGCAAGGAAGCAAAATGGTTGTCTGAGGAGGCCTTGCAAATAGTTGAGAAAAGAAGAGAAGCTAAGGGCAAAGGAGAAAAGGAAAGCTACATGCACCTGAATGCAAAGTTGCAAAGAATAGCAAGGAGAGAAAAGAAAGCCTTCCTCAGTGATTAATGCAAAGAAATAGAGGAAAGAACAGATGTCCATTTCATCATAGAGGATTGGAAGTAGGAAAGTCAAGAGAAGTAGGAAGAAGTCAAGTAAAAGTAGGAAGTCAAGAGATACTGGGAGTAATAGGCAAATCTGGCTTTGGAATACAAAATGAAACAGGGCAAAGGTTAACAGAGTTTTGCCAAGATAACACACTAGTCATAGCAAACATCCTCTTTCAACAACACAAGACTCTATACATGGATGTCACCATATGGTCAACACAGAAATCAGATTGATTATATTCTTTGCAACCAAAGATGGAGAAGCTCTATACTGTCAGAAAAACACAAGACTGGGAGCTGGCTGTGTCTCAGATCATAAACCCTTCATTGCAAAATTCAGACTTAAATTGAAGAAAGGAGGAAAAACCACTAGACCATTCAGGTATAACATAAATCAAATCCTTACAATTATACAGTGGAAGTAACAAATAGACTCAAGGGATTATACCTGACTGACAGAGTGCCTAAAAAAACTATGGACAGAGGTTCATGACATTGTACAGGAGGCAGTGATCAAGACCATCTCCAATAAAAAGAAAAGCAAGGAAGCAAAATGGTTGTCTGAGGAGGCCTTGCAAATAGTTGAGAAAAGAAGAGAAGCTAAGGGCAAAGGAGAAAAGGAAAGCTACATGCACCTGAATGCAAAGTTGCAAAGAATAGCAAGGAGAGAAAAGAAAGCCTTCCTCAGTGATTAATGCAAAGAAATAGAGGAAAGCAGTAGTATGAGAATGACTAGAGATCTTTTCAAGAAAATTGGAGATACCAAGGGAACATTTCATACAAAGATGGGCACAATAAAGGATACACATGGTATAGACCTAACAGAATCAGAAGATATTAAGAAGTGGTGGCAAGAATACATAGAAGAATTATACAAAATAATCTTAAAGACCTAGAGAACAGTGATAGTATGATCACTCATCTAGAGCCAGCCATCCTGGATTGTGAAGTCAAGTGGGGCTTTTAGGAAGCATCACTACAAACACATCTAGTGGAGGTGAAGGAATTCCAGTTGAGCTATTTCAAGTTCTAAAAGATGATGCTGTGAAAGTGCTGTATTCACTATGCCAGCATTTTTTGAAAACTCAGCAGTGGCCACAGGACTGGAAAACATCAGTTTTCATTCTCTAGAAATGGCATCTGGTCCAATCACTTCATGGGAAATAGATGGGGAAACAGTGTCAGATTTTATTTTTTGAGGCTCCAAAATCACTGCAGATGGTGAATTCTCTGGATTCACATACCTCTTATATATTTTTCATGGGCTTTCTGGGTAGTTCAGCCATAAAGAATTTGCTTGCAATGCAGGAGATGCAGGTGACAATGTTATACTGCTATGTATTTTTGTCTCTTGCCTTTTTGAAGGATTATAAAGAAGGTTGAGAGCCAAAGAACTGATGCTTTCAAACTGTGGTACAGGAGAATAGTCTTGAGAGTCTCTTGGACTTCAAGGAGATCAAACCAGTCAATCTTAAAAAAATCAACCCTGAGTATTCATTGAAAGGACTTATGCTGAAGCTGAAGCTCCAATATTTTGGCCACCTGATGCAAAGAGCCAACTCATTGGAAAATATCTGATGATGGGAATGATTGAGGGCAGGAGGAGAAGGGGGAGACAGAGGATGAGATAGTTGGATAGCATCACTGACTCAATGGAAATGAGTTCGAGTAAACTCCAGGAGATAGTGAAGGACAAGAAAGCCAGGCATGCTGCAGTCCATGGGGTTGAAAGGAGCTGGAACAACTTGACTGCTAAACAACACCAAAGCATCTGGAGGTCAGGCCTTTTTATTCATACCAATAGATAAAAAGGCACAGTTACTGGCACAGTATCTAGAATATAGTAAAAACTTAAAATGCTTGATGAATGAATGCATTTTTAAGGAAAATGATTTATCCTCAATCTAAGAGTAGTCAAGTCAAGTCAAGTCTAGTCAAGGCTCTGGTTTTTCCAGTAGTCATGTATGGATGTGAGAGCTGGACTGTGAAGAAAGCTGAGTGCCGAAGAATTGATNGACATTACTTTGCCAACAAAGGTCCATCTAGTCAAGGCTATGGTTTTTCCAGTAGTCATGTATGGATGTGAGAGTTGGACTGTGAAGAAAGCTGAGTGCCGAAGAATTGATGCTTTTGAACTGTGGTGTTGGAGAAGACTCTTGAGAGTCCCTTGGACTGCAAGGAGATCCAACCAGTCCATCCTAAAAGAGATCAGCCCTGGGTGCTCATTGGAAGGACTGATGCTGAGGCTGAAACTCCAGTACTTTGGCCACCTCATGCGAAGAGTTGACTCATTGGAAAAGACTCTGATGCTGGGAAGGATTGGGGGCAGGAGGAGAAGGGGATGACCGAGGATGAGATAGCTGGATGGCATCACTGACTTGATGGACATGAGTCTGAGTGAACTCCTGGAGTTGGTGATGGACAGGGAGGCCTGGCGTGCTGTGACTCATGGGGTCACAAAAAGTGGGACATGACTGAGTGACTGAACTGAACTGAAGAAAGACAATGCCAACAAATGCTCAAACTACTGAACAATTGCACTCATCTCACATGCTAGCAAAGCAATGTTCAACATTCTTCAAGCCAGGCTTCAACAGTATGTGAACAGAGAACTTTCAGTTGTTCAACTTGGATTTAGAAAAGGGAGAGGACCCAGAGGTCAAATTGCCAACATCTGTTGGAGCATAGATAATACAAGAGAGTTTGAGAAAAATATCTGCATCTGCTTTACTGACTACATCAAAGCCTTTGACTGTGTGGATCACAATAAACTGGAAAATTCTCAATGAGATGGGAATACCAGACCACCTCCCTACCTCCTGAGAAATCTGTATGCAGATCAAGAAGCAACAGTCAAAACCAGACATGGAACAACAGACTGGTTCCTAATAGGGAAAGGAGTACATCAAAGCTGTATATTTTCACCCTGCTTATTTAACTTATATACAGAGTAAATCACGCAAAATGCCAGGCTGGATGAAGCACAAGCTGGAGTCAAGATTTCAGGGGGAAATATTAATAACCTCAGATACACAGATGACACCACCCTTAGGGTAGAAAGCGAAGAAGAACTAAAGAGCCTCTTGATGAAAGTGAAAGAGGAGAGTGAAAAACCTTCCTTAAAACTCAGTGTTCAAAAAACTAACAGCATGGGTTCCAGTCCCATCAGTTCATAGCAAGTAGATGGGGAAGCAAATGAAACAGTGAGGGACTTTATTTTCTTGGGCTCCAAAATCACTGCAGATGGTGATTGCAGCCATTAAATTAAAAGATGCTTAAAAGCAGAGACATTATCTTGCCAACAATGGTCCATCTAGTCAAAGCTATGGTTATTCCAGTAGTCATGTATGGATGTGAGAGTTGGACCATAAGGAAATCTGAGCACTGAAGAACTGATGCTTTTGAACTGAGATGTTGGAGAAGACTCCTGAGAGTCCCTTGGACTGCAAGGATATCAATCCAGTCTATCCTAAAGGAAATCAGTCATGAATATTCATTGGGAGGACTGATACTGGAGCTGAAGCTCCAATAATTTGGCCAGCTGGTGCAAAGATGTGACTTTGTGGAAAAGACCCTGATGCTGGGAAAGATTGAAGATGGGAGGAGAAAGGGACGATAGAGGATGAGATGGTTGGATGACATCACCGACTTGGTGAACATGGGTTTGAGCAAGCTCCAAAAGTTGGTGATGGACAGGGAAGCATGGTGTGCTGAAGTCCATGGAGTCACAAATAGTCGGACATGACTGAGTGACTGAACTGAAGAGCAAAATCCTATTATAAATTTTATTCAGAAATCTGTAAAATACATCCGATAAAAACAAGTATTCTCTTTAAGAAGTCCTCAATTTCCTCAAATATCTCAAAAAAAATTTTAAGCACATTATTTTAAACAGAAAAAATCTTTCAATCCTCCATCAATCAGAGTGAACAGAAAATAATGGCAAACCCTCCAAGAATCAGTCCAATATGAGTTCCAATATGAGCTAAATACACATAGAGAAACAAGTAAGGATGCTAACTTTTATTAGGGTGATATTTATCTACAGCAAACCACCAGATCTTCAGTGAACTGTCTGACAAAGACACATCAAGACACAGAAGAGCTCCAACCCCACAGAATGCCCTCATGTACTCCTTCTCAGGCAACCTCTTCCATCACAGAAGCAGCTACTGACCTGATGTAGAATGTCATAATCATTATTTGTTGTTGAGTCTAGTTTCTTGGACCATGATAACATTTTTGTATACATGCTGAATATATATCAGTGGTGTGTTCTTTTTTTTTTTTTTTTACTCATGAGTAGTACATTGTATTGATATGGCAAAATTATTACATTTGTTCTCGAGTTTAGACACATCTGTATTCTTTCAGCTATTTCAGGCTATTTTGAATGAAACTACTATGAACATTCTTATATAAAGATATGCTATTGTTGTTCCATCACTAAGTTATATCTGACTCTCTGCAACACTATGGACTACAGCATGACAGCAGGCTTCCTTGTCCTTCACTATCTCCTGGAGTTGCCTCAAACTCATGTCCATTGAGTTGATGAGGCCATCCAACAATTTCATCCTCTGTTGTCCCCTTCTCTTTCTGTCCTCAATCTTTCCAGTATCAGGGTCTTTTCCAGTGAATTGGTTCTTTGCCTCAGGTGGCCAAATTTTTGGAGCTTCAGCTCCAGTATCAGTCCTCCCAATGAATATTCAGGACTGATTTCCTTTAAGATAGACTGGAATGATCTCCTTGAAGTCCAAGGGGCTCTCAAGAGTCTTCACCAACACTACAATTCAACGGCATCAGTTATTCGGCACTCAGCTTTCTTTATGGTCCAACTCTCAGAGCCATACATGACTACTAGAAAAATCATAGCTTTGATTAGACGGACCTTTGTCAGCAAAGTAATGTCTCTGCTTTTTAGCATGCTGTCTAGGTTGGTCATAGCTTGTCTTCCAATGAGCAAATGTCTTTTAATTTCACGGCTGCAGTCATCATCTGCAGTAATTTTGGAGCCCAAGAAAATAAAATATATCACTTTCCATTGATTCCCTATATTTCTGCCATGAAGTAATAGGACAGGATGTCAATCTTAGTGTTTTGAATGTTGAGTTTTAAGACAGCTTTTTCACTGTCCTCTTTTACTTTCATCAAGAGACTCTTTAGTTCTTCTTCACTTTCTGCCATAAGTGTGGTGTCATATGCATATCTGAGGTTATTGATATTTCCCCAGAAATCTTGATTCCAACTTGTGCTTCCTCCAACCTGGTATTTTTCATAATGTACACTGCATATAAGTTAAATAAGCAGGGTGAAAATATACAGCCTTGATCTACTCCTTTCCCATTTTGGAAAAGTCCTTTGCTCCATGTTTGGTTCTAACTTTCACTTCTTGAACTGCATACAGGAGGCAGGGAGGTGGTCTGGTATTCCCATCTTGTTAAGAATTTTCCACAGTTTGTTTTGATCCACACAGACAAAGGCTTTGGCATAGTCAATAAAGCATGAGTAGATGTTTTTCTGGAACTCTCTTGTTTTCTTTTTCTATTGGAGGTTGACAATATGATCTCTGGTTCCTCTGATCTTTCTAAATCCAGCTTGATCATCTGGAAGTTCTCTGTTCATGAACAGACCTCACCTGAATAATGTTGAGCATTACCTTGCTAGTGTGTGAGATGAGTGTAATTGTGCGGTAGTTTAAACATTCTTTGGCATTGCCTTTTTTTGTGGGGGGCGGGGGCAGGGGTAGATTGGAATCAAAACACATTTTCCAGTCCTGTGTCCATCAATGAGTTTTCCAAATATGCTGGCATATTGAAGGCAGCATTTTCACAACATCATCATTTAGAATTTGAAATAGCTCAACTGGAATTCCATCACTGCCACTAGCTGTGTTTGTAGTGATGCTTCCTAAGGTCCACTTGACTTCTCAATCCAGGATGTCTGGCTCTAGGTGAGTGATCACACCATCGTAGCTACCTCAATCAATGAGATCTTTTTTGTATAGTTCTTCTGTGTATGCTTGCCACCTCTTCTTCCACACCATGTATGTCCTTTATTGTGCCCATCTTTGAATGAAATGTTCTTTGGTATCTTCAATGTTCTTGAAGAGATCTCTAGTTATTCCCATTCTGTTGTTTTCCTCTATTTCTTTGCATTGATCACTGAGGAAGGCTTTCTTATCTCTCCTTGCTATTCTTTGGAACTCTCCTTTCAGATGGGTATATCTTTCCTTTTCTCATTTACCTTTAGCTTCCCTTCCTTTTTCAGCTGTTTTTACAGCTTCCTCAGACAACCATTTTGCCTTTTGCTTTTCTTTTTCTTGGGGATGATCTTTATCACTGCCTCTTTTACAATGTCATGAACCTCCGTCCATAGTTCTTCAGGCCCTCTATCAAATCTTATCTCTTGAATCTATTTGTCACTTCTACTGTATAATCATAAGGGATTTGAGTTAGTTCCTACCTGAATGGTCTGGTGGCTTTCCCTACTTTCTTCAACTTAAGTCAATTTAAGGTAGAAAGCAAGAAGGCAGAGTAGAAGGACACACACTCATCTTCTCCTGTGAGAACTCCAAAACTGCAACTTGCTGCTGAACAACCACTGACTGGAGAATGTTGGATCCCACTAGGAAAAGATATCTCGTGTCCAAGGGCAAAGGAGATGCACCAGCAAGGCGGTTCAGTTCAGTTCAGTCTCTCAGTCGTGTCCGACTCTTTGCGACCCCATGAATCGCAGCATGCCAGGCCTCCCTGTCCATCACCATCTCCTGGAGTTCACTCAGACTCACATCCATCGAGTCCGTGATGCCATCCAGCCGTCTCATCCTCGGTCGTCCCCTTCTCCTCCTGCCCCCAATCCCTCCCAGCATCAGAGTCTTTTCCAATGAGTCAACTCTTCGCATGAGGTGGCCAAAGTACTGGAGTTTCAGCCTCAGCATCATTCCCTCCAAAGAAATCCCAGGGTTGATCTCCTTCAGAATGGACTGGTTGGATCTCCTTGCAGTCCAAGGGACTCTCAAGAGTCTTCTCCAACACCACAGTTCAAAAGCATCAATTCTTCGGCACTCAGCCTTCTTCACAGTCCAACTCTCACATCCATACATGACCACAGGAAAAACCATAGCCTTGACTAAACGGACCTTAGTCGGCAAAGTAAGCTGTAGGAGAGGCAAAATCACTTTTAGGATCAAACCCCATACCTGCCAGAGATGCTCGGAGGACTCAAACAAAACCTTGTGCACACCAGGACCCAGAGACCCCACAGAGACTAAGCTAGACTTGCTTTTGAGTGTTTGAGTGTCTCCTGTGGTCAGCAGTGGCCTGCTGTGGGGGCAGGTGTGCTGACTACAGCAGACCTGACTGTAGCAGACCTGGGTCACGTAGTGTATGATACAAGCCCTCTTGGAGGTCACCATTAACCCTACCATAGAGCCCCCAAGCAGACGACCCACAAACTGCAGTACAACTATACTAAAGCAGAACATCTAGATTTAATTATAAATATACATGTTATTCATGATCATGGATGAAGAAAACTTCAACTCATTCATGACTATGCTTTTTGTTTTGTTTTTCAGATGATTTTTAATGACAAAGGCAACATATTACTAATTTATGATGTAACTACTATCTTTTTTTGATTAATCAAAAATGAGTTTAGAGGGAGTCCATTGGGCTTTGGTAATAAGTTCAGTCTGTGGGTCACATGTTTTGATTTGAAATATGCTTGACAAATTTCAATTTCTCAGTCAGCCAATTCCATAAAACTTCTGCTACACTTAAATAACATTTAATTTTTTTTATTTTAATTTTTTAGAAATGTATTGTTTATTGTTTTTAAGTCAGTAAACTTTGTCTTATAAACTAAAGCTGATTTCTATATCATGTGCTTTCTGTGGATCCTTTATAAATTGCATTTGCTTTTTTATTCTGGCATGAATATGATTGTCTTTTATCTGGATTGTCATTTATATTTAATACAATATGGTTTTATATCTATGATGCTATTTTGTGATTTTTTATCTATTCTGTGTATATGTATGTACTCTCTTGTATGGCAAAATCTGAAAAAAAATTAGAAACACATAATCAAAGTATAAAACTAATAAAATCTTATGTTTTCTTCTTGAGTTATAATTACCTATGAATTCATTTTTAAATCTGTGAGATCTGTCTCATGGAATTATGTCTGAAATTTTATTTCTATTTAGAAATATACATTAGATATTATTATTGTTTTCAGTAGTCAAAAGCTATTTATGTTTGTCCATGTGTGGCTCAGTGGTAAACTATCCGCCTGCTAATGCAGGAGACACAGAAGATGTGTGCTTGATCTCTGGGTCAGAAAGATCCCTTGGAGGAGGAAATGACAACCCTCTCTAGTATTCTTGCCTGAAAAATCCCATGGACAGAGGAGCCTGGCAGGCCACAGCCCATGGGGTCACACAGAGTCAGATAGCACTGAGCAAACGCGAGTGTACTACTTTCATTGCTTTAAAGTCACAGATGAAATATCATTGAAATTTTTATCAAGAATCACATTTTCTGCCTGGAATCCATACTTTAACAGTCCTTTAATAATGACTGGTGATTAATTTTCTCAGCTTTTGTTTTAAAATGCTCTGATTTTCACTTCTATCCTTACAGTTATTTTTATTGCATGAAGCATTGATATGCAACTGATTTTTCTTTTCTTTTAGAAATTTTTATCAAGAATCACATTTTCTGCCTGGAATCCATACTTTAACAGTCCTTTAATAATGACTGGTGATTAATTTTCTCAGCTTTTGTTTTAAAATGCTCTGATTTTCACTTCTATCCTTACAGTTATTTTTATTGCATGAAGCATTGATATGCAACTGATTTTTCTTTTCTTTTTTTTTTTTGTGTGTTTTGAGGATATCATTCCATGTTTCTTTGGGTTTTAATTGTGGTATTTGTAAGACAGCTGTCAGTTTGCACTCTTTAAATCTTTGTTTTATTTGCTGTCTGACTTTGGTTTTTCCTTTGATTTTCATTTTCAACAATGTCTCTATGGTGTTTCCTCATATGAATTTCTATTTAATTTATCTTGCTTAGAGCTGAATCTAGACTGGTTTATTATCAGGTCTAAAGGACTCTCAGCCATTATCTTTCTGAATGTTACCGCACACAGTCTGCTCTCTGCTGTTCTTCTTATACACATTCTATTCTCTGAAAGCATATTTCTCTCCTGCATTTTATGTTTATTTTCTCCCTGTGTTTTAGCATGAACAATATCTTTGTGTCTATCTTATTAATTCCAAATTGGGATGTGTTATTTTTGCTGCTAAACATTTCCACTGATTTTTAGTTTGCTTTATTATATGTTATATAGTTATATTTCTATACTGTTGTCTTCAAATCCACTCTCATAAACTTTCTTCTATACTACAGGCATTATCAGCTTGCTTTTTATTTCTTAAAACATAGTAAGCATTGCCATTTTGTAATCTGTGTTAAGCATTTTCAGTATCTGAAGTGTAAGTATTATAAGTATCTTTCTGCTATCTGTATAATTTACTCCCTCTTATATTGCTATGTTCTTTTGAGTCATGTTATTTTTAACTGCCTGCTAGACAGTTTAAGTTTTTGTCATTAATTTTTTTCATTATATTTAATTGTTTTTCAAAAGATGATTATTTTGAAAAAGCTACATTACCATTACCAGTCAGGGAAGTCTCTGTCTCTTATACACATCTGAAGAGATCTCTAGTTATTCCCATTCTGTTGTTTTCCTCTATTTCTTTGCATTGATCACTGAGGAAGGCTTTCTTATCTCTCCTTGCTATTCTTTGGAACTCTCCTTTCAGATGGGTA
>SJYT01045131.1:116379-131315 GCA_006410635.1 Cephalophus harveyi
ATGGGGTGGGATGTGGGAGGGGGATTCAGGATTGGGAGCTCATATACACCCGTGGTGTATTCATGTCAATGTATGGCAAAACCAATATGATATTGTAAAGTAAAATAGAGTAAAAATAAAATAAAATAAAAAAAATAAAACAAATGGTCCAATATTGATGAAATACATATAATATGAAACATTATATAGCAACTGTTTAAGACATAAGGCATTCTTAATGATGTAGGGAACTATTTAGGAAATAATTTTTATTTTTAAGATGTAGCATATAAAAGTGTTTAAAGGGTACAATCCAAATTTGGCATGATACATGGAGAAGCTGCTTTAGAATGATGAAGACAATGTCACTTTCTACCCAAATTGTGGACCTTTTTTAAAAAATTAAGATTACATGTTAGTTAAGGAAAATAGAGAAATCTCTGATAAAAGTAAAACCCAATGAAAATTTAGGTTTGCTTATTTTCTCTGGTTGTAGGAAAAGTCCAATTTTCCTTTTATATTTTTTGTCTAATAATTCTAATCTGTAAAAGCTTCTTGGGGACAACAACAATACAAAAGGAATCAAACACAAACAGCAGTATAACAGCAAGAATTCAGAAAAAAAACAAACAGCTATGGAGGCCCATCTTTTTGTCACCTGTCAGAACCAGGTCACCTGTCTTTGGCCACAGTTTATGCTT
Source organism: Cephalophus harveyi (assembly GCA_006410635.1). Classification (NCBI taxonomy): domain Eukaryota; kingdom Metazoa; phylum Chordata; class Mammalia; order Artiodactyla; family Bovidae; genus Cephalophus; species Cephalophus harveyi. The sequence goes on from SJYT01045131.1 coordinate 117,060, forward strand.
CCTGCAGAGTCTTCTTTCAAAGCAGAGTTTCCAGTATCCTTCATGCTTCCCTTGGCGTCTCAAGCCCAGCACCATTTGCTCTGCAGTCTTCTCATCCTGTGCCTTCCCTGTACGGGCTTCTTGTGTGTGTTGCTCTTAGTTCAGTGTCCTTCCTTTCATCATATGTGAAAACCCTTCTAAGGATCAGAGTTCACATGTTGGTTTCCTGAGCCAGAGAGCTGGTAACTTACTCATTTCAATTGTTGTCAGAATATCACTTTTTAAGTTTCCCCTCCTTTAAATATTTATAGAATAACTGTTCATGGGTTAAAGAAAAAAATATTTTTTTCTCCAAATGTTATTAAGCCCAGTATTCCTCTAAAATGAAGTTCTAACTAAACTCCAAGTTCTTATTTTTGTTCTTTTTCTGTTATGAAATTCAGGGTGGTACTTAATGTAAAATTCTTACTATTTCTGTGAAGCTAGTATTTCTCTCCCATAGGTAAGAATTACGTCCAGAAAAGAACAATTCATATTGCTTTGCCATCTACCAACTGTTAAAGTCATCAATAAAACAAGTCAAAAGTGAGTCTTTCAGCAGATGTCACAATAAAAGAGCAAAGCTGTCATTCTGAAAATCTGGGGACAATGTGCCCCAGATGGACAGAGTACATCCTTTTTTGTGAGTGTTTTCTGGGGGAATTATCTGAAATTTCAATAACATCATTATTTTTCACCTTCCAGAATGAAGATAGAGTCCTCAAACTTTCCCTCCCTTTTCTACCTCCTATAGTGATTCAACAATTAAATATAAAATCATGGGCTTTTGGGGAAAAAAGCCTAATTTAAAAATCATCTCTATACACTATCAATATCCTAGAGCTGGGACTATTTTAATTTCTCAAAGATATTTTAAAAACCACTATATACCTGTCTGTATGTGCAGCCAGCCAGGATTATGCACAAATATTGCCATTCGCATGGTCTTTTCTCATTAATTTAATTGGCCTATAGTTATCTCGTCTCCCACAGGGAAACAAAATAGCGTAAAATCCTTCACCATTTGTATTTTGAGAGGAGGGGAAAAATGCTTTATTTGGAATATTGCAACTTTTATTTGATGAAAGTTACTATTAACATATTTTTATAATCTTCTCAGCCTAGCAACAGCAGGAGTAAAAGGTGTGAGGGCCATGTAATATTCATGAAATTAAGACGACTTGAGATGAAAGGGAGTTCCATTAGAGAGACCAAGTGTGACAATATGACACATATTTGCATATTTTACACTTTAAATCTTTTCAGCACATCCAAGTTGATATATGGATGTAAACATGCATTGCCAGTTTTTAGCATATTATAAGCCCTCAAGACTTTGCATGCATTTTAATATGTTTCATTATTGCTGTAGATTTTAATTTCCAAACTGCACAGCTTTGATGGAAGGAAGCTGGAAGTTGAGGCATCTGGCCTGTGCCCCAGGCAAGCAGTCTTTTCCTTGAATATTTTGGGCAGAAACCAGGCTATTTATTTGTGGGGCAGTGGGGGGAAATTAAAAAAAAATGTGCTGCCCAGAAGCACGTTTTGTTTGGTACACATACTAATTAAGTGTTAACTTAACCATCCTGGCAGGAAAGCAAAGCATTCGACTGTACATGTGCCAAACGAGACAAGTTGTGTGGAGCTTTTATAATCCCTTTTTCCCTCCTCTCAGCCAGGCTCAGTTCCTACAGTTTGAAAGTGGAGATTATTGAAAACAGTTTTAAAAAATGAGTTTGAAACGGTGTTTGTTTTTTAAAACAATTGAAAATAGTTTTTAGATGTCCATTGTATTTTCTGGAACATAGGGTCCCTTGTTAGTACAGGAAAAGTTCTTCACATAGACTAACAAGGACATATTTGACCAAAAGAACACAGCACCTAGGGATTTCCCTGTGGTCCAATGGCTAAGAGTCTGTGCTTCCATTACAAGCGGTGTGGGTTCAATCCCTGTTCAGGAAAATAAGACCCCTTGTTCTGCCTGGTAACGCCAAATAACAAAACTACAAAGAAACATGGTACCTATGTCATTAGAGGTCTTCCATTTGTTTGTTTGTTTCACAAACCTTTATATTTAAATTAAGATGAATGAACTTCTTCTGCAAACTATTACCTAAGAAAAGTTAAAATAATTTAAAGAAAAATAATGATTAATAGTTGCCTTTTAATCCATTGCCATGACCTTTAATGAAGAAGATGACTTTTAAAGATGGTTTCTAATGATTATATCAAAATTTATTTTTATTGATATTGAACCATCATGCTTCACCTATTAGCTTCTCTCAAGTATTCAGTAGCATTTTATTTTAATTTTCAGTGCTATATTAAACCGTCAAGTTCAAGAGGTACTCTAGTTATATGCATCTTCTCATAAAGATTGAAAATACATAGCAATTGCTAACTATTCAGGGATATATTTGGATATTCTGCACATACAAAATGCTTTTTAGAAACATAAGAGCAATGGAGAAAAAATTCAAAAGCTTTATTTCTCCTCTGAATGAGTTTCTAAACAAGTGAGAGAAAAGTATGCTTAGGTTTTCTGAAACATGCTTTACCATCCTAAGAACACAGACATTCATTTGAAAATGAAACAAATAAACAAGAGATTCAAAGTTTATCAGTTAGTAATTGGAAAGTTACCAATTCCTAACCTCATGTGAAGAGTTGACTCATTGGAAAAGACTCTGAGGCTGGGAGGGATTGGAGGCAGGAGGAGAAGGGGACGACAGAGGATGAGATGGCTGGATGGCATCACTGACTCGATGGACATGAGTCTGAGTGAACTCTGGGAGTTGGTGATGAACAGGGAGGCCTGGCGTGCTGCAATTCATGGGGTCACAAAGAGTCAGACACGACTGAGCGACTGAACTGAACTGAACTGAACTGAACATAATGGTGGAATTTGATCACTGTGCTACCAAATATTTGCAATCCCTGGTAGAATAAAAATAAGCTACAGTTTCTGTAAATGTGTTCTATTAAATTACATGGTCTGTCCTACTTCTAGGTGAGGTGAGGTGAAGTCGCTCAGTCGTGTCCGACTCTTTGCGACCCTGTGGACTGTAACCTACTAGGCTTCTCAGTCCATGGGATTCTCCAGGCAAGAATACTGGAGTGGGTTGCCATTTCCTTCTCCAGTCCTACTTCTAAGTCATACTTAATTCCTATCCTTTCTCTTCTCCTTTATCTTCCCTAGTAAAACAAACAAGCAAGCAAAAGGACTGAGTCTGTTTCCTTACACGTCAGTCTAGTTCCTATAAATCATTCCCAAAGGGACTGAATTCTTCTTCTCATGGCTTTTAGGCACTGGCTGGGAATATGACATGAATGAACTGTCCTCCCACAGCAAGATAGTATTTTGCCTAATTACAATAGACATTGCTGTCCTGGACTCTGCTCTGCACAATCACTGGACTTTTCTTACACTGGATGCATAAGGATTTGTGGTTGAGTTTAATACTTTCTTTGGAAATTCTGACTTGGAGGAAACTACCATCTTTTTCAGAACCAATAGCTCTGTCACTTCCATTCCCCTTGTTCTTCTAGGCCCCAGCCTTCTTGGCCTCACCACAGAACCTCTAGTTTTCCTATGTTCTATCCCAGAGTAGGTGCCTATTAATTGACCCTGATGCAGCCTTACATGTAACTCTGCTATGATGGCTAAACAGGCTCCCCATGTGTGTCTCCTGCCGCCTGCATTATTGTGTGCTGTATGAATCACAATTGTCATAAATGAATAGAGAACATTTGTTGATTTTTCATATTTGATCAAGTGAATTAACTCACTAATTCACAGAATATCAAGTTCTTCTGAATGTCTCACAGTCCTTCAGTGAATGAGACAGTGACACAAATGGTAAAGTTCCCCTCCTTTGTTTGCTGCACTTCTTTGTGATGTAACATCTTGCCTGCATGATTATTTATTTCTACTTTGAATCTTACATGACATTTAATCAAAAACCACAATCAGAAAACTAATTTAACAAGGGTACATAACTCACACTGAATCTTTTTTTCTTACAATGGAAACTACGAACACAAAATAATAAAAAGAAGTACAGGACATCATGAAAATAAAAGGAACTTTTGCTGAATATTTACTCTGAGTCAAGCACTTTACCTGAACTACATTTCTTTTCCCTCATGACAGCCTCATGAGGTAGGTTCAATCATTTGTATCCCCATTTTCAGAGGAGAAAACTGAGGTTCAGGAAGTTAAATAACTTGCCTAATATTATACAGCAGGCACATAGAAGCACATTGTTTTAGACTCTTCTCTCAGACCACAGAGTTTATGAACTTACATTTTGTGGCATCTTGCCTGGAAATCACAGATTAAAAAAAAAAAAAAAGCATCTTTGAATTCAAGGATTTTAGAAAGAGGACTTCCTGTTGCTCTAGTATCTGAATAGGGGAACAAGTAGCATTTCTGTGCCCATCACACCATCTTTCCTTGACAACTTCCAGATGATAGGTCAAATGTTTTAAATATTCCATTTATCACTTCATTAAATATAAGTTTATTTCCTATAGTCAAGGTCTTCTGTATTCCTAATGGTGTCCCCCTCTCCAACAGTTAGGTCAATTTTCCAGTATTTCCAGCATCCACATACTGCTTCTATCAGACAAGTGCTATCATTATCATGCTGACAGCACTTTCCTAATGATTTTCATCCTATAGTTTCCATATTGTAATACTCTGTGTCACTCTCTTGAACTCCATCTAACCTAAATCCTTTGCTGTTGATTTATACATTAAAGCTACTCTTCCTTACAGAATTTTATCTTTGCCTTTACCCAGTCCCACATTTGTTTACTCAGCTATTGATTATCAGCTATTTACTTAATGCCAGGGACTAATCTAGCCTAGATGTGCAAGTTGGAGCATAAAGAAGGCTGAGAGCTGAAAAATTGATGCTTTTGAACTTTGTTGCTGGAAAAGATTCTTGAGAGTCCCTTGGACAGCAAGGAGATTAAACCAGTCAATCCTGAAGAAAATCAACTGTGAATATTCATTGGAAGGACTGATGCTAAAGCTGAAGCTCCAATACTTTGGCCACCTGTTGTGAAGACTGACTCATTGGAAAAGACCCTGATGCTGGGAAAGATTGAGGGCAGGAGGAAAAGGGGACAACGGAGGATGAGATGGTTGGATAACATCACTGACTCAATGGACATGAGTTTGAGCAAACTCCAGAAGATAGTGAAGGGTAGGGAAGCCTGGCGTGCTGCAGTTCATGGGGTTGCAAAAAACTGGACGCAATTTAGTAACCAAACAACAAAAACAATCTAGCCTCAGATGGTAAGAAAAGCATGAGTGAAACTGAGCCCTCCGCCTATTGAACTATAGAGATGAGGACAAAGACTATTATACAAATTTACAACAAATGATTCATATGACAGGGTAAAACACAAAAGAAATACAGCATAATGATTCCATAACTTCCAAAGGTGGAGATAAGTGAACCATAGCCAGGGTACATGGGACTGGAAATGAGGAAAGAAGCAGAAAGGAACACCAAGGGCCCGTTTTGTACATGCTTTTGTTGATTGGTCAGAGAAAAGGCCCATGAGTCAAGCTGCAGCCAGAAAAAAAAGTGCCTAAATGCCATGATGAAGAATCCAGTCTCCTTCTTAAAAGCCAGTGTGAGTGATCATATGGTTTTAAACAGAATCAATTAAACAGGCATGAGGAAATGTGTGAAAGGTTGAAGTTGTCTGTGAACTCTGGGACACTGTAGTATTTGCCATTTATAAAGGTCACTCTGACTCATTTGTGTGGAATGCATTGGCAAAGGATGTGGCTGAAAGTCAAGTAACCAGTTATCAAACTATTGTATTCTCATTAGGACAAGAGCACCAAAATATAATGGACATATTCCAGAGATACTTAGAAATAGAAACCATAGAACTTGGCAATTGATTGGATGTGGGAGATCAAAAAAATAAATGAATAAATAAAAATAAATAAATTTCCCCAGATCTCTGCCTCTGGAACCTGTGTGGACATAAGAGGTAAGCAAGAGGTGAACAAATAAGAAAATGAAAAGAAAGTTCAAGTAGATAACATACTTCAATAACTATGATTGTATATTAGTATTCCTTGTTGCCAAGTGTGCAGTTAAACTGTGCCTCTTCCAACCAAGTAAACTGTAAACTCCTAAGTTTAGGAACTGCCTAGTCTTATTTCTTCTGCATCTCCTAAATAGCTCAGTGTTATGCTAAAGATTTAATAAGGGATCAGTAAATGTTTTTCTATAGTTTGCTTGATCAATGCTAAGAGGAAATACATTAGGCTTTGGCTCAGAAATATCATTATGGGATGTATTTTTCCCAATTATAGACTCACAATTGAACTTTACATGTGTTTTGCTTTCAAATGCCTAAACTCAGAATGGAATTTTTAAAATCTGCTTTGTAGAGGACATACACAGTGAAGGTGAATAAGAAAAAAAAATCTGTTTTCAGAAACTGGGAAGATGATGGTATATTAAAAGTATTCCTGTGAAATTGGAGGAGGTAAAAAAAAAAAAAAAAAGATAACAAGACTGGCCAAGCTTCTTTTTGTGTGAAATTCAGTCATCCATTGCTGCTCTGGTCCCCTGGGTTTGTACTTTTCCTCTCTCCATGACTATCTATCACTGCTTGTAAAACTCTTGCACTAAAAGATTTTAAAGTTCACAGTAAAGCAATGCAATTATTCTGAGTCATTCCTTCTTACCTTTTAACCTAATCTTCAGAGGTGCCGAGACTGAAGAAGCACGGTTCCCAAAATGAGCCTAATCTTGTCTCTGAAAATAGCACTTCCTTGCCAAGAAGAACTTTCTCCTTTTGAATGGCTGCAATGATGAGAAAAAGAAGCTAGGCTTCATTAATGGCCCCGGGCATGGTGGGCACTATATCTGAGCGCCCTTGCTTTCTGCAGAGAATAGCACTGTCTACTTACTGATGCTTTTTCTTTTTTTCCCCTTTTTATCCTTATAATGGATGTTGGCAGAAAGCTTTGAAAAAGCTCATTACTAATTTCTAATTCAATAAGATAAAAGAGTGAGGGGAAGGACAATGCAGATTCATATTTAACTATAATTCTTTGGAATGCCTACTATGTGGCAGGCAACAGGTAGGTGCTGCCATGACAACCTTCTAAATCAAGCATTATGAACTTAGTTTAGTAGCATAAATGGGCTAATTCCTATATTGTAAGAAAATCATCAAAGGTGGGGAATCTGAACCCAGATCTTCAAGTGCCAAACGTATTGATCACTTCCTGACCTTTATTTTTTCTGGTTTATTGAGGTCAAATTGACATGTAACATTGTATTGATCCAAGGTGTCAGTCTCTTGGCAATCAGGGATTAATGAACAAGACAGTAAGTAGCAAGAAAGTGGAGACAGGAGATATGGACTCCACATTTTTTCTTTTTTTTCTATGAGCTTTAACATCTGACTGCCAGAAAAATGATCTCATCACCAACATTTTCCCCCAGATGAAGCTTTTACAAAGAAATGGCATCTTTTGCTACTTGTCAACTTCCCATCCAGCCACTGCTCAGGGAGAAGGTACTGTGTTGCTCCTGCTAGCGGTCAATACTCATCCTTCCCCCTGCACTTTACATCCCTTGCCTCCTGCCTTCTTGTCTGAACTCACTTCCTTTATCTTCCCCTCTCTCCCCTGCAACTCCTAATTTTCTACAGATCCTGCCAGTCAGCACTTAAATTTACTCAAGTATCTCTCAACTTGGGAAAAGGAAAACACACACACACACACACACACACACACACATACACATACAGTGAAACAGTCTCTTTTATCCTACATCTCAAAAGATCTTCACACTTTACTCCCACTGCCCCCCTCCCCCCACCTTCATAGGCAGCAAGCTACCTCCATGGATTACATAATTTATATAAACTATTATGGACCAAGTGTTTGACATATATTAAATCACAATAAGTGTGACCTATTCTTTTTCACAGAATTGTTAGCCTTTTTATCTCAGTCCTCTTCTGCATTGGATCTGCCTTCAATATCAGGATCAGGATTCAGAATTACAAATCTCATTTTATATTTTATTTTCTCTTGCCTCTCTTCTATCTCATGATACCCACCTAGATTGGTTTTCCTCTCCTTCTCTGCCTGCCCTTTCTCAGATTCCCTTTATTAAATGTTAAGTATCTTTGGTATTCTGACTCATGCCCTCTTTTTGATTCATTGTCTACCCTCTCTCTTGTTCCTGTCATCTATTGGAATGATTAACAATTTGACAATGACTCCCATTTTGCTTTTTACCCCAGAATACCCATATTCAAATTTTATATCAAAATTTATTTATTTATTTTGATAACTTAGAATCACTTCAAACTCAACACGCTATTTTATAAAATCACTCAGGATAAAAGAAGGCTAAGTGATTTTTCCAGAAAAGAATACATGTTGGTATATTCTAGAATGGTGGCAATAAGAATGAGGATGAACGGGTAGATTCCAAGGATATTTTGCAGGTAGAAGTGGAAGGATCTGAAGACTGATTATTGGTAGTAAGGAGACGAAATCTAAAATCAGTAAAGTAGATCTGTTGCTTCAAATTTGAAAGAGAGGAAACAGCACATGCAGTTTTAGAGGAAGCTAGAGAGGTGGGCATGAATAAGTAGTAAAGGTTCTTATATGTAAGGGGGCTTTATCCTAGCTGCAGTGGAGCTGCTGGAGTCTTTAGACAAAGGGAAGATGTAATCAGATATGTCTAACAGGGAGCTTACTCTGACTGCTTTGTGGGGCTGACCATACTACAGGGTAAACAAAAGAGATATGTGAACAAATAACTAGAAAAACTAATGATTAAGTCAGGCCAACATGATTAATGCAAGCAATAAAAGTGACTAAAGATAAGAGGAGGGGAATTCTTTTAGATTGCTAAAGAAGGCTTTACACAGAAATAAAAATTGAAAATTTTTATTATACTTCCATGATGAATTAAATTAGATCTAAGTAGAGGAAAAATTAGAACTTCTCAGGAAGACAAAATTCATGTGGAAATGAGTAACACACCAAAGTTGAACTCCAGCAGGAATTTTTTGGGTGGGACATTGGACTGACCAGTCTGACTGATGCAGGGAATTTGTATGGAGGAGCTACGTGAGAAAAAGCAGAGATGATGGCACTTGTGAATGTCACTGAACTAATGAATGCCCAGGTGTTTTCCTAGGGAATTTTTTCCTAAGCCATTTCAGGGTCCTGAACTGAAAATTTGGATTAAAACCTTCTGTGCTTTAGGACAGCAAACACAGTAAAGGAAAGCCTCTAGTTAAGGCTACAGGGATTAGACAAAGAAAAACAAGTCTTGAGGGTATTTATAGGGTCTAAGGCATGAGGTATTGAGCAAAGTTAGCTGCAAATGGAATGAAATTGTTGGAAGTGAGAGAATCAAGGAAGAAAAAACATCAAAATAAACATTACACACATTGATCTAGTTATCTAATATCCCTTCAAGATATAAAAGGGAAATGCATTTGGTTCGAGTAGAATATAACTCAGTGTCTCTTTTTAGAAACAGTTTGCATTCTGTAAAGAGACCGGGGGTAGTTCCTATCTGCAATTTTTCTTTGAATCTTACATCTGTCTTTATCTTATTCCTACTTTGCCTAAAAGTTTAGGAAGAACTATCCAAAGATGACTCCAAAACTGTAAATACACCCATAATTCCTGATCACTATCTATTAAGAGTCTTGCATAAGAAATGCTGCCAAGGGGGATAACAAACAATGGAGAAACATTAAAACTGTGATGGCAGAAATGTGAAAGTGGGGAAAAGAGATAGGGGAGACAATAACAAAAAATCCTGCTCTAAGCATGACATATAAGTAAGATTTAATATTTTCCTCTGAGCAAGCCCCAGTTGATTTCAGGGCAGCAGGCAATTTGACTGGACAGAACAACTTGTAGGAGTAGTTACTGCAGATAATCCAGAGCTGTTTGACAGATATCGCTAAGATGTTGTGTTGTTTCATATATGCTTTCAAAATAAATGTAGGAAGTATTGGATCACAGAATGAAGAATCGACACCTAGAATTTAGATATTTCTCACTGAAGGAATGAGCCAAGAAATAACACAGGCCACAAAGGCAAAGTCAAGACAAGGATAGCGAAAACTGAAGAACGTCAAGAAAGAGTATCAGAGCTCACAGTTTTGGCTACTGGTCTAATTAATGTGAAGATGAAGAACAGATAGGATATTTATCACATTTGTTTTAACACATCTGACCAATTTTCTTTATGTATGTGTTAATAGTGATAGTGATGGGAATTAAAGGTCTGAATGCAGCATTATGCACAAAAACAGTAAGGCTCGGCAAATACTCAAAGATTCAGAAAATTGCAGGCTATCCAGAGTGTATACAATATTTCTCTGGGCTATGAACTTTTAATGATAATATATGGCAAAAATCATATTGGAAAATACGCTAATGCTGGAAAGATTGAAGGCTGGAGAAGAAGGGGATGACAGAAGATGAGATGGCTGGATGGCATCTCCAACTCGATGGACATGAGTTTGAGCAAACTCTGGAAGTTGGTGATGGACAGGGAGGACTGATGTGCTGCAGTCCTTGGGGTCACAAAAAGTCAGACACACTGAGTGACTAAACTGAACTGATGGCAAAAACAATGATAGAGAAGCCAAAATTTAAAAAAAAAAATCTTGCCTGTTTATCATAATTCAAATTCTTACTATCATGCCACAGAATCTGGTGACAGCATTGAAAACGTAATCAGTAAAGACTTTTCCCTTTTAAGGAACAAATCCCCTAGTCCTCAAGCACTCTGTAAGTGGAAACAATCCTATAAGAGCAAGAATATGAATTCCTGAGTGCTGGACTGGAAGAAACACAAGCTGGAATCAAGATTGCCGGGAGAAATATCAATAACCTCAGCTATGCAGATGACACCACCCTTATGGCAGAAAGTGAAGAGGAGCTAAAAAGCCTCTTGATGAAAGTGAAAGAGGAGAGTGAAAAAGTTGGCTTAAAGCTCAACATTCAGGAAATGAAGGTCATGGCATCCGGTCACATCACTTCATGGGAAATAGATGGGGAAACAGTGGAAACAGTGCCAGACTTTATTTTTTTGGGCTCCAAAATCACTGCAGATGGTGATTGCAGCCATGAAATTAAAAGACACTTACTCCTTGGAAGAAAAGTTATGTCCAACCTAGATAGTATTTTCAAAAGCAGGGACATTACTTTGCTGACTAAGGTCCATCTAGTCAAGGCTATGGTTTTTCCTGTGGTCATGTATGGATGTGAGAGTTGGACTGTGAAGAAGGCTGAGCACCGAAGAATTGATGCTTTTGAAGTGTGGTGTTGGAGAAGACTCTTGAGAGTCCCTTGGACTGCAAGGAGATCCAACCAGTCCATTCTGAAGGAGATCAACCCTGGGATTTCTTTGGAGGGAATGATGCTGAGGCTGAAACTCCAGTACTTTGGCCACCTCATGCAAAGAGTTGACTCATTGGAAAAGACTCTGATGCTGGGAGGGATTGGTTTCAGGAGGAGAAGGGGACGACCAAGGATGAGATGGCTGGATGGCATCACGGACTCGATGGACGTGAGTCTGAGTGAACTCCGGGAGATGGTGATGAACAGGGAGGCCTGGCGTGCTGCGATTCATGGGGTCACAAAGAGTCGGACACGATTGAGCAACTGAACTGAACTGAACAGTTTGGAACTGTAAATAACCTTTTCCTGCCCCCTAAATTAGGCCTGGGGAAGCACACAAATCTGAAAATTTAAATAAATTGTATAATTTGGGGAAATAGAATAGAAAAGGAAAGTGATAAGACATAGGAAATGAACTTTGCACTCTGAACCAAAGCTAATTCCAAAGTCCTTTGTTTCATAATGTCTGGTTAAGAAGAAGCATCCAATTAATTACACTGGGACAAGTAGCTATCCACATACCAAAAAAAAAAAAAAAAAAACTAGACAAAGACTTTATATACTTTTTACAAAAATTAACTCAAAATGTGTCACTGACCTAAATATAGAGCATAAAATTGCTGCTGCTGCTGCTGCTAAGTCGTCTCAGTTGCGTCCGACTCCGTGCAACCCCATAGACGACAGCCCACCAGGCTCCCCCGTCCCTGAGATTCTCCAGGCAAGAACACTAGAGTGGGTTGCCATTTCCTTCTCCAATGCATGAAAGTGAAAAGTGAAAGTGAAGTCAATCAGTAAGTGTCAGACTCTTTGCGACCCCATGGACTGCAGCCGGTAGTGATAAACTAGAAGATAACATAGTAGATATTTTAGATAAATTGAATATGGCAATGACTTTTAGATACATTGTCAAATTCACAGTCCACAAAAGAAAGAATCAATAAGCAAACTTCACTAAAATTAAAAATTTTGCTCTGCTCAGTGACACTGTCAAGAAAATGAGAAGAGAAGCCACAGACTGGGAGAAAATATTTACAAAAGACACATCTGATAAAGGACTGATATCTAAAACAGACAAAGAATTCCTAAGCACAGTATTAAGAGGACAATCAATTAAAGAATAAGCTAGACATCTTAACTTGACATGTTACCAAAGAACATATACTCATGATCAACAGGCATATGAAAAGATACTCCAATTCATATGTCATCAGGGAAATGCAAATTAAATTGAAAGATATCACTGCATACCTATTAGCATTGCCAAAATCTAGAAAACTGACAATACCAAATGTTGGTGAATATATGGATCAACAGGACTCTCATCCAAGTGGTAGGAATGAAGAATGGTTCAGATATTTTGGAAGACAGTCTTATAGGCATCTCCTATAAGAGTAAACATATTCTTATCGTATGATCTAAAAATCATGCTCCTTGATATTTACCCAGAGAACTTGAAAACTTATGTTCACAAAAGAACCTGCACGTGGATAGTCATAGCAGCTTTATTCACAATTGCCAACTTGTAAGTGACCAAATATCCTTCAATTGATGAATAAGTAAATTGTTGTACATACACACAGTTGACTATTATTCAGCACTGAAAACAAATGTGCTATTAATCCAGGAAACCAGACATGGGGGAATCTTAAATGCACATTTTTAAGTAGAAAAGTCAATCTGAAAAGGCTGTGTGACTCCAACTGTATGACATTCTGAAAAAGACAAAAATACGGAGACAGGAAAAAGACCAGGAACAGGTACCATAAGTGGAACACACTTCCTTCCCACACCCACTTGAAGCTGGAGAGTGACTTTTGCAAGAAATGAGGTCTCAGAAAATGAAACTAACTCATATTTTTTCATATCTTCCACTACTAATCATCATCTTTCTCCAAGGTCCAAAAGACAGTTTTTGTGTCCTCTTCCAAACAGTTGTTAACCAAGCTCCAGGCCAGAAATATCTTTCATGTACAAAATGAACTGAGCTGAGAATGCATCAAAGAAGCCACTGGCAGCAGATCCTGACTGCACCCTCCACACATGGAAATGGACACCACCGCCAGAGCAGTGTGTTGTTAGGAGAATAGGTGGGCCATGGATGGACAGTTATGAAGCCCACTTGCAATTCCTACTCTCTCATTTACCCCAATCAGCAAACTAAAATGGACTGGAATGGGTGAATTTAACTCAGATGACCATTATATCTACTACTGCGGGCAGGAATCCCTCAGAAGAAATGCAGTAGCCATCATGGTCAACAAAAGAATCCGAAATGCAGTACTTGGATGCAATCTCAAAAATGACAGAATGATCTCTGTTCGTCTCCAAGGCAAACCATTCAATATCACAGTTATCCAAGTCTATGCCCCAACCTGTAATGCTGAAGAAGCTGAAGTGGAACGGTTTTATGAAGACCTACAAGATCTTTTAGAACTAACACCCAAAAAAGATGTCCTTTTCATTATAGGGGACTGGAATGCTAAAGTAGGAAGTCAAGAAAAACCTGGAGTAACAGGCAAATTTGGCCTTGGAATGAGGAATGAAGCAGGGCAAAGACTCATAGAGTTTTGCCAAGAAAATGCACTGGTCATAGCAAACACCCTCTTCCAACAACACAAGAGAAGACTCTACACATGGACATCACCAGATGGTCAACACCAAAATCAGATTGATTATATTCTATGCAGCCAAAGATGGAGAAGCTCTATACAGTCAACAAAAACAAGACCAGGAGCTGATTGTGGCTCAGATCATGAACTCCTTATTACCAAATTCAGACTCAAATTGAAGAAAGTAGGGAAAAC
>SJYT01045131.1:134074-153069 GCA_006410635.1 Cephalophus harveyi
TAACAATAGCTGACACAACTTAGCGACTAAACCATTACCCTAAGTATGCACAGACTCATATAGGAAAGGGAATGTCATAACTTTAAACATTTGATATGAATGATATCCATCTTCTTTTAGTACTGACAAAACTGTTTCTTTCCCCTCTTAGCAAAATTATTTTCCATTCCTTTGGTTCTTTTAAGTTTTTGGTATTAAAATGTATTAATGGTAATTATCAAAATATATTGCATGTACTTTTAGATTCTTTACCATCTTAGCCACCAGGGAAGCCCTTCGTATACATTGTCCCTCTTATTTTTCATAAATGCTTCATAAAAAAATCCTGTCATTTTCTTTTTCTTTTGTTAACTATAGAAACTACTAGTAGTTTCTATAGTTAACAAAAGAAAAAAAAAAAAAATTGAGAGGACTTTCCTGGTGGTCCAATGGTTAAGACTGTGTGCTCCTAATGCGTGTGGCCCTGGGATCAATACTTCATCAGGTAAATAGAACCGACATGCTGCAATTAAAACCCAACACAGCCAAATAGCTAAATATTTTAAAAAGAAGAAGATGAAACACAGGGTAAGTGATTAAGCTTAATTCGTGTAACTAACAGGTAAAGAACTGGCATTTAAATTCAACCCTTCTGACATATGATTTCTTATACTTATTGATATATCAAATGGCAGAAAATAGGACATTAAAACAATTCTTTGGATCCTTAAATTTATAAAATCACTGATATAATGGAAAGAAAAAAATATATTGCTTTCTTCCGATTCAAATTTAAGAGAAAAAAAAGCTTTCATGTAACAAGCAAAGCTAGGATGCTGATTTGACCTGCAGATAAATTAAATATTTGACTTGTTATAATCCTGTGAAGTGATAACTCTGTGGACAGTATGACACTTCACAGAACTCTGGTCTAAAGACCATGCTGGGTTTACTGGTGCAGCTTGCACCATGGCACTGGGAATCTTTTATTCTGAAAGGAAAAGTGTGCACCACCCTTAAAGTTTACATGATTTTTCCTTCTCTCCATTAAATTTCCTCTCTCTAACATATACGTATTATAGTGTTCTCCAGAGAAATAGAACCAATAGGAAATATACATATATACATGTGTGTGTGTGTGTGGATAGTGTTCAGATGTGTCCCACACTTTGTGATCCCATGGACTCATCAGGCTCCTCTGTCCATGGAATCCATGGAATTTTCTAGGCAAGAACACTGGAGTGGGTTGCCATTTCCTACTCCAAGGGATCTTCCTGGCTCAGGTATCAAACTGCATCTCTTGCATCCACTGCATTTGCAGGTCGATTCTTTACTACTGTGCCACCTGGGCTTCTGAATACATATATATTCATATATGTATATATATATATGAATTATATACAATATATATGAATAGCTATCTAGCTAGCTTATGCAATTATTGGCGATGATGAATCCTAAGATCTCCAGGGCAAGTTGACAGTTTAGGGACTGAGGAGAAGTGATTGTTAATACCAGCTCAAGCCTGAAGATCTAAAGAACAGGAAGTCAGTGGTGTAGTTCCAGTCTGAAGGCCATTAGGCTTAAAACCCAGGAAGAACTAATGCTTCTGTGTAAGTTCAAAGACAAGAAAAAAGTTTATGTCTCCAATGAATCAGTCTAACAGGAAGAATTCTCCCTGACTCAGGGTAGTAAGAAAAGATGACCTTTTTCTTCTATTCAGATATTCAGTGGATTATCTGAGGCCCATCTTCAAAAGTGAGGGCAATCTGCTTTACTTGGTTTATCAATTTAAATGTTAATCCCATCCAAAATACCCTCAAAAATACATATTAATAATCTTGACCAAATATCAGAGCACCTCAAGGACTGGACACAAAAAATTAATCATTACAGCATAATAAGTAAAGGAAACCTAATGCAGATGGCCTGAGCTATATAATATATCAGGAGAAAAATGGTGAATGTTGAAGTTATTCTATTCTATCAATAGAGAATCCTCTAGAAAGTCCCATGAAATAGAGCAAACCTCCACACAGCTTTATTTCTAGTTTCTTTCTCATAGCCACTATTAGAAGCTGAAATTTTTAGAAGTTCACTTGTTCATTAGAACAGAAGGAAAAAAAAAAAAAAACACATGGTAACAGAGACTTAAAATAACTTTTGCCTACAGTAGCTTCAAAGGCTCTTTTTCAAAAGCATATTTTAAAAGTCCTGGGGAAAACTGTTAGTCTTTCTAGTTATCATATACAAAAAAGTAACATGTGGGGTGGGTGCTTTTCAGAATATAGTTCAACTGTTATTAAAATAAAAGAATCTATAAATTTGTAGGGCTCTCATATGGGATTCAGATTAGTGAAATTCCCTAAAAATGTAAGCTGCAATTTTTGTGTAAGGGAATTAGTTTTAGGAGATAGTTTACTACTTTCTAGGTCTTTCCCTGGTGGCTCAGAGGTTAAAGCATCTGTCTCCAATGAGGGAGACCCGGGTTTGATCCCTGGGTCGGGAAGATCCCCTGGAGAAGGAAATGGTAACCCACTTCAGTATTCTTGCCTGGAGAATCCCATGGACAGAGGAGCTTGGTGGGCTACAGTCCACGGGATCGCAAAGAGTCAGACACGACTGAGCAACTTTACTTCACTTCACTTCACTTCACTTCACTTACTACTTTCTAAGGGATAGCTAACTGCCTCAAAAAGTGATATTTAAAATTTTCCATCCAATTATGAGTAACAGAGAGAAGGCATGGAGCCCAAGCAAAGGAAAGTGGGGTGGTGAAGGTCATTCACAAATGGCACAGTCTAAAGAGATTTTCTAAAACAAGCTGACATTCTAGGCCATGTAGGGCTCTGCTCATGTAAAATAGCAAGGTTTAGAGGACCAAAGGAAAATGAGCCTCTAATTCTTCATGGCCTGTGATAAGTTGGGAGAGGATTCACACTTCAATTCTTGAAACTGCAGCTTACCCCCAGGCTCCTCTCCACATTATGCTCACCCATTTTCCACAGGCAAACAAACAACATTCCTCAAAAAACCTCTGAAAGCAGGCAGTAGTGTATCAGATCATCAGCTTAAAATGTGCTTCTGTTTCTTAACAGCTGGACTACATAGTCAAGGAGTATACCTGAAGGCCTCAGGTTCCTTGGCTAAAACACAAAATGAGTTCTTTCCTCAGATAGTTTTTGTGGACAGAAATGAAACAGTACACAAAAGGGATTTACAGCAGAAGCTAAAGAGAATAGATTGGATGTGTTCATTAGCTTCTATTCCGTGCTGAGCCCTCACTAAAATGACAATACGGGAATCTTTTAAGAATATATCAACTAACAAAAGGAAAAATGAAAGGGAAACAATAGCAATAACATTTTGGGCTCTGGAAAGTTGATAGATACTAAATGTTTAGACCTCGAAAAGCTGAATTCAAAACTACCACTGGATAAATTAAAGAAGCAATTCAATTAACATGAAGAAATTTTATAAACCTCCAGAATTGGTGGCACTCTAGCAGAAATGTTAAAAACCTCAAGAATCAATGGTATCTTTGGGAGGGATTTATACTGGGAATAATGTAAAAACATTGAAAAAGTGTGTTCAGAAATCACTTCTCAACCTAGACAGTGTTCTCTCCAGGGAGTATCGAGTAGCAGTATTGGATGGTACAATGATGAAGGAAGGGATGCTTTTGGCATTTGGTGGACTAGGATCAATGATGATGTATTTCTGCACCATATGTGACAGTTGCACCTAACGGAGAATTGTCCAGTCCCAGATGTCAAAAACATCTCCCATTGAGAAATATTGACTTAAACTCTTCTCAGATTCCTTCACCAAATTTGCATAGCAAAGTAACTACCACCTCTCAGCCTATTGGAAGATTGGAATTTTATGCTCTGAAAATGGTAAGCAGTGGTATCTACATAGAATGTTATTGAATACAATTGTGGAAAGGTGCACCATACTGTAGCCAATGATGTTAGTGGTCATTAGAACTCTTAGCCTTCTTTTCCAACCTAATCACAGGACTTTCAGCCAATTTGCTGACTAGCAGTCAGAAGAAATCAGGGGATTTTTCTGAGAAACATGACTGGCTCATGGGAAATTTTCTAAATGTGCTGATCTAGACAGATGATTGCTCAGTGAAATAACAAAAGTAGAATAACTTGTCTGGACATTAAGAGTTGAAGATTCACATCCAATGAATTCAGATACTCTCTAGTTATTTTCTTGTAATATTATGTTACAAGAAGATACCAAATGTTAAACAGAAGAGAAACCAGAACAAATAAACAAATAAGAACAAAAAGGTATGAAAAGAGACTATGCAGGAAATATATTTACTACCCTAAGGAAGAAAAAAGAAGATCAGTTTCCAGGTAAACTAAAGATAGATAATCTTTGAAATAGGAAGGAGACAATTTAAAAGAATAAATATGAGCTTAAGGAAATAAAAATTGCAATAGAAGAAATGAAAAAATGTAATAAAAAGATGGGAAAATAATTTTGAAAAATAATCTCATAAAGAAGGGAGCAAAAGAATGAGGTTAAAACAATAGAGAAACAATATGAAAATTACAAGACCGGTACAGGAAATCCAACATCTGCATAATAGAGTTCAAAAGTGAATAAACATAGAAAACGAAGGAATCCAAAAAAAAAAAAGATAGTGGGAACTTGCTATACAGCACAGGAGGCTCAAATCAGTGCCCTTTGATGACCTAGATGACTGGGATGAGGAGGTAGGAGACTGGACCAAGAGGGAGGGGATATATGCATACATATAGCTGATTCACTTCACTATACAACAGACACTGGCACAACATTGTAAAGCAATTTTATTCCAATAAAAGTAACTCTAGAGAACCAAGTAAGGTGAGCTTCCAGGTTGAAAGGGCTCAAGAAAACAAATGAATATATATATCTTTACAAAAGAACAATATTTTGAATTTAAGAATGATGTGGGCATCAAGTAAGTAAATTTGTGTACACAAAATTGAGAATCAAAATGGCATTAGATTACTTAAAATAAAACAAATAAAACTGAGAAAATAGAAGACAATGTGGAAATTTTTTAAAACTCTGAGATGAAATTATTTTCAATCTATCACACTGTAAGTCATCCCTGTCAATCAAAAGCAAAGGTAGAATAAAGATATTTTGACATGTGAGATTGCTAAAATATTCTTTCCATATCCCTTTCTTACAAAATGATGGCATAATATGCCTTGAAAAAATAAGAAAATAAACACAAAATTAAATATGCCATAATGGTACATTGGTTCTGACACAAATTAGAGAAGCAAAGGAAATTCCTTGGATGATGATGAAGGGGCATTTCCACTTACTGGAAAGATAAGTGGACAGCAGTTCTAGAGCTCTAGCAGTTCTGGACACCAGTCAACAAGACTGAAGCAAATCAGAAGATGAGAAGATGACATAAAAAAAAAATTCCTAAAGATGTGTATAAGAGACAGCATATATATGGCTATATATATTTGTTAAAGTTAGTTGAGTTATAATATCACAGTTTCAAGTGTACAGCATAGTGATTCAGTAGTTTTACAGATTTTCAGTAATTTTATTTTCAGTATTTTTGCAGCTTATACTTATATAATATAATATATATTATATTATAATATACATTATAATATGATTTATATGATATAATAATATATCATATATCTAATATTAGTTATGAATAACTTTAATAAAAGTTGTTAAAAGATAATGGTTATAGTTCTCTGTGTTATCCTTGTTGCTAATTTATTTTAAATATAGCAATTTGTATTTCTTAATCCCTTACTCCTTCCCTCTCCCCAATGGTAACCACTAGCTCTAGTTTCTATATCTGTAAGTCTGTTTCTGTTTTGGTATATACATTTGTTTTAATTTTTAGATTCCACATATAAGTGGTATCATGCAGCATTTGTCTTTTTCTGTCTGACTTATTTCACAAAGCATAATACTCTCTAGATCCATCCAAGTAGCTGGAAATGGAAGAATTTTAATATTTTTTATGTATGCTCAGCACAAGACTGAGCAACTGAACTGAAATTGAACTAAATATTGAATTAATAACAAAACTAAATACTGAATTAAATGTGTGTGTGTGTCTGACATTTTGCAACCCCATGAACTGCAGCACACCAGGCTTCCCTGTCCTATACTATCTCCTGGAGTTTGCTCATGTCCATTAAATCGATGGTGCCATGCAACCATCTTATCCTCTGGTGTACCCTTCTTTTCCTGTCCTCAATCTTTGCCAGCATCAGGGTCTTCCAATGAGTTGAGTCTTTGCATTAGGTAGCCAAAGTATTGGAGTTTAATGCTTCAGCATCAGTCCTTCCAATGATTATTTGGGGTTAATTTCCTTTAGGATTGACTGGTTTGATTTCCCTGCTGTCCAGGGAACTCTCTAGAGTCTTCTCCAGCCCCAAAGTTTGAAAGCATCAATTCTTCAGCTCTCACACTTCTTTATGGTCCAAATCTCACATCTGTACATGACTACTGGAAAAAACCATAGGTTTGACTGTATGGATTTTTGTTGGCAAAGTCATGTCTCTGCTTTTTCATGCACTGTCTAGGTTTGTCATAACTTTTCTTCTAAAGAGCAAGTCTTCTTTAATTTTCCACTCCAGAATATCTGGCTCTAGGGGAGTGATGACATCATCGGTCATTAAGACTTTTTTTGTACAGTTCTTTTGTATATTCTTGGCTTGGTGGTAATGAGTCATATATATATATAAATATATGTGTATATATAAACTCCAACTTTATTACTCTGTTGATGGACACAAGTCACTTCCATGTCTTCTCTATTGTAAATAGTGCTGCTATGAATATTAATGTATATGTACCTTTTTGAATTAAGGTTTTCATTTTTATTTCTGTGTATATAACTAGGAGTTGAATTACTGTATCATATGGTGGTTCTAGGGCTTCCCAGGTGGTGCTAGTGGTAAAGAACCCACCTGCCTATGCAAGAAACATAAGAGACATGAGTTCAATCCCTGGGTCAGGAAGATCCCTGGAAAAGGGAATGGTAACCCAATTCTTGGACAGAGGAACCTGGATGACTGTCTATAGGGTCATGAAAGAGTCGGACACGATTGAAGCAACTTGGCATGTATGCATGGTAGTTCTACTTTAATTTATTTGAGAAGCCTCCATACCATTTTCCACAGTGGTTGCATCAATTTACATCCCTATCAACAGTATATTATAGCTTTCTTTTCTCCACACCCTAGCCATCGTTTATTATTTGAAGACTTTCTGATAATAAACTTACTGATTTTCACCAATGTATGGTGATATGTTCTTGTGGTTTTGATGTGCATTTATGTAATAATTAATGATGTTGATGATCTTTTTATGTGTTTGTTGACCATGGGGGAAATGTCTACTCAGATCTTCTGCTCATTTCTTGATTAGATAATTTTTGATATTGAGTTGTATGACCTATTTATATATTTTGGACATTAATCCCTTGTTGATCATTTAATCTTCAAATATTTTTTGTCATTCTGCTTTCTTTTGATTTTGTCAATGTTTTCCTTTGTTGGGCAAAATCTGCTAAGTGAACAGAATCCCATTTGTTTATTTTTGCTTTTATTTCTTTTACCATAAGAGACAGATCAAAAAAAAAAAGAACATATTGCTACTATCAATGCCAAAGAAAGTTCTTAATCTCATTATTTTACCCATGTAGCTGTCCAGTAAGAAGATACCTACTTGAGGGAAAATGGGGAAAGAAAGATTGTTAGGCTCTCCTTTTTCCAAAGAATCACAAAAAAAAAAAAAAAAAACTAAAATCATTATTTAGAGATGTAGGAGAAAACAGAAAATAGATCTTTTAAAAAAGAAAAAAAGTTATTTTCTCTGTGTAATAAGATAGTGCAGAAGACCAGAGATCTCTTCAAGAAAATTGTCAATATCAAGAATGGGCATAATAAAGGACAGAAGTGGTAAGGACCTAACAGAAGCAAAAGAGATTAACAGGAGGTAGCCAGAATACATAGAAGAACTGTACATAAAAATGTCTTAATGACCTGAATAACCATGGATGGTGTGGTCACTTACCAAGAGCCAGACATTCTGGAGTGTGAAGTCAAGTGGGCCTTACAAAGCATTACAATGAACAAAACTAATGGAGGTAATGGAATTCCAGCTGAGCTATTTCAAACACTAAAAGATGATGCTGTTAAAGTGCTTCACTCAATATGCCAGCAAACTGGAAAACTCAGCAGTGTTCACAGGCCTGGAAAGGCTTAATATTCATTCCAATCCAAAAGAAAGACAGAACCAAAGAATGTTTGAACTACCATACAATTGTGCTCCTTTCACATGCTGGCAAGTATGCTTAAAATCCTTCAAGCTGAAGCTAGGCTTCAGCTGTATGTGAACCAAGAACTTCCAGATGTATAAGCTGAGTTTTGAAGAGGTAAAGGAACCAGAGATCAAATTTCCAACATCTGTTGGACCACAGAGAAAGCAAGGGGATCCCAGAAAACTTCTGCTTCATTGACTATGCTAAAATCTTTGAATTTGTGGGTCACAACAAACTGTGGAAAGTTCTTAGAGATGGGAATACCAGACCAACTTACCTGTCTCCTGATAAACCTGTATGAAGGTAAAGAAGCAATAGTTAGAACTGGACATGGAACAATGGATTGGTTCAAACTTGAGAAAGGAGTATGCCAAGGCTGTATATTGTCACCCTATTTATTTAACTTGTATGCAGAGTATATCATGCAAAATGCAAGGCTGGATGAATCACAAGCTGAAATCAAGATTACTGGGAAAAATATCAGTAACTTCAAATATGCAGATGATGCCACTCTAATAGCAGAAATAAAGAGCAACTAGAGAGCCTCTTAATGAGGGTGACTGAGGAGAGTGAAAAAACTGGCTTAAAACTTAACATTAGAAAACAACAACAACAACAGGTAAGGTCATGGCATCTAGTTTCATCACTTCATGGCAAATAAATGGGAAAAAATGGAAACGGTAAGAGACTTAATTTTTTCCGGCACCATAATCACTGTGGACAGTGGCTGAAGTCACAGAATTAAACAATGCTAGCTCCTTGGAAGGAAAGATATGACAAACTTAGACAGAATATTAAGCCAAGATATCACTTCCCTGGCAAAAGTCTATATGATCATAGCTATGTTTATTCTGTTTGTTTGTTTTTCAGTATTCAAATACTGATGTGAGAATTGGACCATAAGGAAGGCTGAGCACCAAAAAATTAATGCTTTCAAACTATGGTGCTGGAGAAGACTCTGGAGAGTCTGCTGAGTAGTAAGGAGACCGAACCAGTCAACTCTGGTAATCAACTCAATATTCACTGAAGGTCTATGGCTGAAGCTGCAGTTCCAATACTTCGGTTCCCTGATGTGAAGAGCAGACTCATTGGAGAAGGCTCATCAGGCCTATTCCCTGATGCTGGGAAAGATTGAAGGCAAAAGGAAAAGGGGGTGACAGAGCATAAGATGGCTAAATAACATCACCAACTCAGTGGACATGAATTTGAGAAAACTTTGTGAGACAGTGGAGGACAGAGGAGCCTGGCATGCTATAGTCCATGAGATCTAAAAAAGTTGGATGGGATTTAATGACTCAACAACAACAATGAATAAGAAATGTGGACATGGAAAGGGGGTCAGAAAACTTCTTTTTAAATAATGAATTCTTTAAAACTTATTGCATATCTATGATATTTTATAAAATAAAAAAACTAGAAGCATGTATAACACTGATAAACAATTTAGGTAGCGACTACACATTGTAAATAAAACAATTTGGTTAGTGCCTACACATAGAAAACTAAGATCATGGTATCCAGTCCAATCACTTCATGGCAAATAGATGGGGAAACAATGGAAACAGTGAGAGACTATTTTCTTGGGCTCCAAAATCACTGCAGAAGGTGACTGCAGCCATGAAATTAAAAGACACTTGTTCTTTGGAAGAAAAGCTATGACCAACCTAGACAGCATATTAAAAAGCAAAGACATTACTTTGTCAACAAAGGTCTATCTAGTCAAGACAATGGATTTTCCAGTAGTCATGGATGGATGTGAGATTTGGACAACAAAGAAAGCTGAGCACTGAAGAATTGATGCTTTTGAACTGTGGGATGTTGAAGAAGACTCTTGAGAGTCCCTTGGACTGCAAGGAGATCCAGCCAGTCCATCCTAAGAGAAATCAGTCCTGAATATTCATTGGAAGGACTGATGATGCATCTGAAGCTCCAATACTTTGGCCACCTGCTGTGAAGAACTGACTCACTGGAAAAGACCCTGATGCTGTGAAAGATTTAAAGCAGGAGAAGGGGACAACAGAGGATGAGATGGTTGGATGATGTCACTGACTCGATGGACATGAGTTTGAACAAGTTTTGGGAGTTGGTGATGGACAGGGAGCCTGGTGTGCTGCAGTCCATGGGATCACAAAGAGTCGGACACAACTGAGCGGCTGAACTGAACTGAACACATTTTCAATTCTTAATATTATTCATATTGGCAGGAATAATTTAAAAATTGCAAGGATTTGTCCTCTTAAGAACTTTTTGGTACTGCTTACTTTCTCCATTTTCTCAATACACTTTTATTCCATGCAAAGTTTATTCCGATATAACATTGTCTGAATTATCACAGAATTCCAGTCAGTCCAAAATTGAACTACTGTGCTTGATAGTACTGCACTATCAGTTAAAAAGTTGAATTATTATTTTCATGGTAAGAAAATAAGAAATGTGTTTAAATAAATACTGAGTTAATACAAAATGTGATCATAATGTAAATAAGATTCATCTTTTAATTATTCTNGCTTACTTTCTCCATTTTCTCAATACACTTTTATTCCATGCAAAGTTTATTCCGATATAACATTGTCTGAATTATCACAGAATTCCAGTCAGTCCAAAATTGAACTACTGTGCTTGATAGTACTGCACTATCAGTTAAAAAGTTGAATTATTATTTTCATGGTAAGAAAATAAGAAATGTGTTTAAATAAATACTGAGTTAATACAAAATGTGATCATAATGTAAATAAGATTCATCTTTTAATGATATCCCCAGAGAATAATTAAAATATAATAATATTTTGGTGCATCAAATGTAAAAAAAAATATATTTATCTTTTTAATCCTCACAACATTCTGTTTTAACCATCACTAATCCTATTTTAGCATAGGAATTACAAATAACATTATTAGATTAAAATTATTTAATGGTTTCTATATAGAGGACCATCCATAAATATTTCCTTTAAATTACATTACTTAAACTCTTTGGAAAAAAAAAAAAAACTAAATAAAGAGAGACTTAGATTCAAGAAGGCTAAGTTATTTGCCCATGCTTAAATCTAACATTTGATTAATAACCGTTTGGACCCTATATCCTTTGTTCTTATGTTCTATAGATGATAGAAAGATATTGCCTACACTGTACCTAACTCTTCAATTCTATCTTCTGGGGAACAAAATGAGTGTTCAGTGGACTCTGTTCTCTCAATCAAAAGTGTGGAAATGGTTTCAAGAATATATGTAGTGATTTCAGTTCAAGGGTTAGGAAGCATAAAGACTTTTATCAAATTTCTTAACTTTTGTGACTATTTCATCCTTTCAATCTTGGGCATCTTTTGCCTATTTCTCCATAAAGACTGTTGTAACGATCAAAATGGGAAAAGGGCCACTGAGAAGATGGAATCCCATAGCAGAGCCAGGGCTCTTTTATCCAAGTGAATGTTAACCTAATCAAAGTGATGAAATGAATACACGAGGCATTGAAAAAGTAGTAGATAGTTTTTTTTTTTTTAATGATAAACTTACTTTGCTTTGTCTAGTTCTGCATTAGTTGCCCAATCACCAAAGGTGGCTGACATCAGCTAACTTACTCTGTCTACAAGGTTTTGTGGTGACTTTTCTGAAACAAATGTTCTCCAATTGGCATTAACATGCATTACAAAGATATCACACGTTTTGACCACACACAGGTCTTTCCTCATGCTTCTTCTTCAGACTCATCCTAATTTTCTTACCTTTCTTCTTCCAGTTCCATGGCTCCAAACAATCAAGTAATGTATCATTGGTGGTGTTTCTACTCACCACTGTTTCTATGGAAACCTCTGAGAAGAAATGAATTGCATTTACAGTCTGTTTTTGGTTTGTATCCATAGACTGAGTCAATCAATTTATGGAATAAATTTGGCTTTTTTCTTCTTCTATTGGCTGGTCATATGGGGTTGGCCTCATATAATCATAGGTGTGGGGTAAGGGCTTCCCTGGTGGCTCAGAGGTTAAAGCGTCTGCCTCTAATGCGGGAGATCTGGATTCAATCCCTGGGTCAGGAAGATCCCCTGGAGAAGGAAATGGCAACCCACTCCAGTATTCTTGCCTGGAGAATCCCATGGACAGCGGAGCCTGGTAGGCTACAGTCCACAGGGTCGCAAAGAGTCGGACACGACTGAACGATGTATGGTATGGTATGGTGGGGTAAGGAAGAGGCACTAATGGGTGACACAAGGATCTGGGACATCTACAAATGCATCTTACTTTTGACCTCCACACTTGTTTATGACTCATTTAAATGTACTTCTTCTATTTTAAAATGGATCAATATTGATAATACCCAGCCACACAAGCTGGTGATATTAGCTTTTAATGGACATATCTGGTCTTAAGCCCACTTCATGCCACATAGTTGTTTATCTCTTGCCTTATTTGAAGCAAGGAAATATTTTACGAAAGGCATATAATTCTGTTACAGCTGGTATGGTTGTGCACAATGTAGTGGGCTACCTTGTGATTCTCCTACTAGGGTTTCCATGTACTCCATACAGCATCTGTCTCTAAAAGGGGCACTGCATATATATCATAAGCTAGATGTGCTACAGAATCTCTTCCAATTCTGTGCTGCAGAATCTCTTCCAATCTCTTTCCAAATATTTTGCATCCTTTAATGTCATCAGATATATTCTGATGTCATCGGGTATATTCAGGAATATTCTGAAATGCAGAAAATATTATTTCTAGAACCCAAAAGACCTAGGAGCTATCATGCCTCCTTGTTAATATAGGGAGGTGAGGTGTATACTGATATCTTGTGCTCCAGAATATTGAGCAGGAAAGACTTTATTCAGGTGGCAAGTCTCCAAATCTTATGAAGTCCTTGTTAAGAAGTGTAAAAGATTTGAGATTTCCTCCAACTTGCAAGTTGCAATTGTTGGTTTGTAACATTTTTGTGGATACTAGATGAAGACACAGAACCCCTGTGTCAGAGATGAAGGATTGGGTTAACCACAATTTAGCAAGCATTGTGAACACTGTTTGCCTCAGTTTTCATTGCCACTAAAGTGTATTGTGATCTTATGAAGGGACCTTGGTGAATGCTGTGCACCAGGAGGTTTGCATCATGATGAAGGAACTCTGAGTTTAATGAACCAAAGTCTTTAAAAATAAACAGTAAGCCTACATGATCTATATCTCAGAGAGGACTTTGTCTTTATTATCCTATACAGAAAGCAGACCTACCATTTGTTCTAGAGAGACACTGCATTTTCCTAATCTCATTGATATACAAGCATTCCTGAAAAGATAGTCCAGAACAAATGCAGTCAGTGCCTCTACTTGTTAACGTGCAGAAACACTAGAAACCCGTGGAGAATTGTCTCCCCAAAGGCCTTCAATGTACTTGCCAGTTCTTGTTCATCTGGTCTGATCTCTTTGGGGAAAGGCTGAAGGCATCATTACCATATATATTTCCCATGGTGTTGCAGGATTGTTTTCCCCAGGGATCAAGTAGTTTCTCTTTCAGTTAATGGATTACAGTAGAAAAAGAAAAGTTGATGAAATCTGAAATTTTGGTAAGGGAATCAGGATTTTTTTTTTAATTGAGGCAGAAGCCCTTACCTTCCTGATTATCCATGCTTGATTTGCTCTTTTCTGGGTACACTAGCAATATATTGTTGGAAGCCTGTATATCTTGCCCATGGGGATGCCTTTCTCTATAAACCATCTTCATACCTCTCTACAGATATGCATTCCCTGGCTGTCACTATGACTTAGCTGCTTATTAAAAGTTAAACACTGAAGCCTGATGTTTTCCATATGGGGATGCTATCAACCCCATTGTTCAATGAGCCCAGATGTGTAACTGCATCTCCAGGCATCATCCCTGATCTACAGGAGGACAGCCACCACTGAGCTTCTTCATGATCCCAAGATCATTTTCATCAGTATATTCTTCATTGTTTTGATACAAATATTTCTCTCTAGGTTCACGGTCATATTATACTTTTTCTAATTTTCTGTAAAATATCCAGTCTTTATTTGTCACTTCTGCTGTATAATTGTAAGGGATTTGCTTTAGGTCATACCTGAATGGTCTACTGGCTTGCCCTACTTTGTTCAATTTAAGTCTGAATTTGGCAATAAAGAGTTCATGATCTGGGCCACAGTCAGCTTCCTGTCTTATTTTTTGCTGACTGTATAGGTCTTCTTCATCTTTGGCTGCAAAGAATATAATCAATCTGATTTTGGAATTGATCATCTGGTGAGGTCCATGTGTAGAGTCTTCTCCTGTGTTGTTGGAAAACCATGCAAGCTATGACCAGTGCATTCTCCTATTGTTGAAAGGCAACAATATTGCCTCCTATTGAAAGGCAAAAGAGAAAAGGAAATATATATCTCCAGTTTTGCAGAGTTCTTCACAAAACTCTGTTAGCCTTTGCCCTGCTGCATTCTGTACACCAAGGCCAAATTTGCCTGTTACTCCAGGTATTTCTTGACTTCCTACTTTTGCATTCCACCCCCTATAATGAAAAGGACAACTTTTGGGGTGTTATTTCTAGAAGATCTTGGAGGTCTTCATAGAACCATTCAACTTCAGCTTCTTCAGCATTACTGATCAGTGCATTGACTTGGATTACTGTGATACTGAATGGTTTGCCTTGGAAACAAGAAGAGATCATTCTGTTATTTTTGAGACTGCATCCAAATATTGCATTTCAGACTCTTGCCTTGAACATGATGGCTACTCTATTTCTTCTAAAGGAGTCTTGCTCACAGTAGTAGATATAATGATCATCTGAGTTAAATCATCCATTCCAGTCCATTTCAGTTCACTGATCTTTAATTTGTCTATGCTCACTCTTGCCATCTCCTGTTTGACCACTTTTCAATTTGCCTTGATTTATGGACCTAACATTCAAGGTTAAAAGACGCTTACTCCTTGGAAGAAAATTTATGACCAACCTAGATAGTATATTCAAAAGCAGAGACATTACTTTGCCGACTAAGGTCCGTCTAGTCAAGGCTATGGTTTCTCCTGTGGTCATGTATGGATGTGAGAGTTGGACTGTGAAGAAGGCTGAGCGCCAAAGAATTGATGCTTTTGAACTGTGGTGTTGGAGAAGACTCTTGAGAGTCCCTTGGACTGCAAGGAGGTCCAACCAATCCATTCTGAAGGAGATCAACCCTGGGATTTCTTTGGAAGGAATGAAACTAAAGCTGAAACTCCAGTACTTTGGCCACCTCATGGGAAGAGTTGAGTCATTGGAAAAGACTCTGATGCTGGGAGGGGTTGGGGGCAGGAGGAGAAGGGGACGACAGAGGATGAGATGGCTGGATGGCATCATGGACTTGATGGACGTGAGTCTGAGTGAACTCCGGGAGTTGGTGATGGACAGGGAGGCCTGGTGTGCTGCAATTCATGGAGTCACAGAGTCGGACACGATTGAGTGACTGAACTGAACTGAACATTCAAGGTTCTTATGCAATATTGTTCTTTACAGCATCAGACTTTACTTCCATCACCAGTCACATCCACAACTGGATGTTGTTTTTACTTTGGTTCTGCCTCTTCATTTTTTCTGGAGTTATTTCTCCACTGATCTCCAGTAGCATATTGGGCTCCTATCGACCTGGGGAGTTCATTTTTCAGTGTCCTATATTTTTGCCTTTTCATACTGTACATGGGGTTCTCAAGGCAAGAATACTGAAGTGGTTTGCCATTCTCTTCTCCAGTCAAATTCCTTATGATTATACAGTAGAAGTGACAAATAGATTCAAGGGATTAGATCTGACAGAGTGTCCAAAGAACTATGAATGGAGGTTTGTGACATTGTACAGGAGGCAGAAATCAAGACTATCCCCAAGGAAAAGAAATGCAAAAAGACAAAATGGCTGTCTGAGGAGGCCTTACAAATAGTTGTGAAAATAAGAGAAGTGGAAGGCAAAAGAGAAAAGGAAAGATATACCCGTTTGAGTGCAGAGTTCCAAAGAATAGCAAGGAGAGATATGAAAGCCTTCCTCAGGGATCAGTGCAAAGAAATAGAGAAAAACAATAGAATGGGAAAGACTAGAGATCTCTACAAGAAAATCAGAGATATCAAGGGAACATTTCATGCAAAGAAGGGCACAATAAAGGACAGAAATTGTATGGACCTAACAGAAGCAGACGATATTAAGAAGAGGTGGCAAGAACACACAGAAGAACTATACAAAAAAAAATCTTCATGACCCAGATAATCACAATGGTGTGATCACTCGTCTAGAGCTAGACATATGAAATGTGAAGTCAAGCGGGCCTAAGGAAGCATAAATGCAAACAAAGCTAGTGGATGATGGAATTCCAATTGAGCTATTTCAAATCCTAAAAGATGATACTGTGAAAGTGCTGCACTCAATATTCCAGCAAATTTGGTAAACTCAGCAGTGGCCACAGGACTGGAAAAGGTCAGTTTTCATTTCAATCCCAAGGAAAGGCAATGCCAAAGAATGCTCAAACTAACACACATTTGCACTCATCTCACACACTAGCAAAGTAATGCTCAAAATTCTCCAAGCCAGGCATTAACAGTATGTGAACCATGAATTTCTAGATGTTCAACCTAGATTTTAAAAAGGCAGAAGAACCAGCGATCAAATTGCCAATATCCATTGGATCATCAAAAAGGCAAGAGTTCCAGAAAAAAACATCTACTTCTGCTTTATTGACTATGCCAAAGCCTTTGATTGTGTAGATCACAATAAACTGTGGAAAATTCTGAAAGAAATGGGAATACCAGAACACCTGACCTGCCTCTTGTTAAATCTGTATGCAGGTTACAAAGAAAGAGTTAGAAGTGGATATAGAACAACAGACTGGTTCCACATAGGATAAGGAGTACATCAAGGCTATATATTGTCACCCTGTATATTTGACTTACATGCAGAGATCATCATGAGAAACACTAGGCTGGATGAAGCACAAGACAGAATGAAGATTGTAGGGAGAAATATCAATAACCTCAGATACAAAGATGACAACACTTTTATGGCAGAAAGTGAAGAAGAACTAAAGAGCCTCTTGATGAAAGTGAAAGAGGAGAGTAAAAAAGTTGGCTAAAACTCAACATTCAGAAAACGAAGATCATGACATCTGGTCTCATCACTTCATGGCAAATAGATGGGGAAACAATAGAAACAGTGAGAGATTTTATTTTGGGGGCTCCAAAATCACTGCAGATGGTGAGTGCAGCCATGAAATTAAAAGATGCTTGTTCCTTGGAAGAATAGTTATGACCAACCTAGACAGCATATTAAGAAGCCAAGACATTACTTTGCCAACAAATGTCTGTCTAGTCAAAGTTATGGTTTTTCCAGGAGCCATGTATGGATGTGAGAGTTGGACTATAAAGAAAGCTGAGTGCTGAAAAAATGATGCTTTTAAACTGTGGTGTTGTAGAATAATCTTGAGAGTCCCTTAGACTGCAAGAATATCCAGCCAGTCTATCCTGAAGGAAATCATTCCTGAATATTCAATGGAAGGACTGATGCTGAAGCTGAAACTCCAATACTTTGGCCCCCTGGTGAGAAGAACTGGCTCATTTGAAAAGACCCTGATGATGCCATCCAACCATCTCATCCTCTGTCGTCCCCTTCTCCTCCTGACCTCAATCTTTCCCAGCATCACAGTCTTTTCTTTTTTTTTTTGATCTTAGTTTTTATTTTATTTTATTATTTATTTATTTTTTGATTTTATTTTTAATTTATTTTACTTTACAATACCATATTGGTTTTCCCATACATTGACATGAATCTGCCATGGGTGTATATGAGCTCTCAATCCTGAATCCTCCTCTCACCTCCCACCCCATATCCTCTCTCTGGATCATCCCTGTGCACCAGCCCCAAGCATCCTGTATCCTGTATCGAACATAGGCTGGTGCTTCGTTTCTTACATACAAGTTAACTAAATTGGATGGCATGATTATAGTTAATAAAAGCATACAAATTGAATTTCAAAAAAAAAAAGAAAAGACCCTGATGATGGGAAAGATTGAAGGTGAGAGGGGAAGGGGACAACAGAGGATGAGATGGTTGGATGGCATCACTGACTTGATGGACATGAGTTTGAGTAAACTCTGGGAGTTGATGGTAAACATGGAGGCCTGGCATGCTGCAATCCATGGGGCTGCAAAGAGTTGGATGCGACTTAGTGACTGAACTGTACTGAATCTAGTCTCTGAGTCTACTGATTTCTCCTTCACTCACCTGCCACTGTAGATTTGTCATTCCAGTATCATTTTCACTGGGCATATTCCACCAAGTTTCCAAAGGCCATTCTAACAATGAATTAATATTTTATTCTAGGATCCTTTCCAGGGTTATGAAAGAGTGTTATGTCAATAAATCTCACTATCTAACGTATGCTCATCTCCCCCAACATCATCACCTTCAAGATCTGTCCCTTACACACTTTTCTGACTTCTACCTGTATATGGAAGCTACACCTTTCAGATCTTTCAAGGGAAGTTCTCTTTCCTTTCCCAGCAATCTGAAAAATGCATGCTATGTTTTAATCCTTTTGGTGGGGGGATCTATTGGATAGGAAAATAAATAAAGTAATAACAGAACCAGAAGATATTGAGAAGAGGTGGCAAGAATACACAGAAGAACTATACAAAAAAGATCTTCATGACCCAGATAATCACAATAGTGTGATCACTCACCTAGAGCCAGATCCTGG
>SJYT01045146.1:0-17351 GCA_006410635.1 Cephalophus harveyi
ACTACAACAGATTTTTACTAATAGTTTAGAGAGGTAAGGTAGGGCCCTAGCTTCAGGCTTTCATTTTGCTGAGATTTGCAAAATTGAGGTCAATGCTGACATTTTCCAGATAATAAGAACAGAAGCTATATCCTATAACCAGGGGTCTTCCTTCTGTCCTCTTCCCCCATGCAGCACTAAGACTCTTTCCTAGATTAAACTATGAAATAAATATTTAAACTGTATCAGATTAGAGGGTTTCCAAATCTTTGGCTGGCTCGACACAGCCATGCATCTGGTTGTCGGCTATTAAATGATTGGGTTTGAGGCCATCATTTTGTCCTTTCTGACTCCAAATCCTAAGTTCTTTTCACCTGCCAACTTTGTGTATCAAGAAGACTCAAAAATCTTAAGATAAAGGATAATGTCCTAAGGATGGAAACTCAGGAAAAAGAGAAAAACAGCCTTAGGAGGCAAGACCAGAACTAATTTGTTGGGCTAATTGTTTTAGGTTCACCTCACAGTTTTGGCCAATGACAGATTTATCTCTTTATCTAAACACTATATATGTCCTACTCACAGAGAATCTTTCTGTCTCCCTCACTTCAGTCACCTCACCAAAATTGCCACTACCTTTCCAATTAATTCCTTGAGCTTCATTTCCCTCATCTGAAAAAAAAGGAATAATCACATTTTATGGTTAGTACAGAAATTAGAGAAAATAGATGTAAAACAACTAGACTGTTGTTGCTGTTCAGTTGCCCAGTCGTGCCTGGCTTTTTGTGACTCCGTGGACTGCAGTGCTAGACTATTACCTGAGTAATAAATGGGAGCTATCCATGAATTGGGTTGTTTCTCTTCCTAGCAACATCAGCAGAATACCTTATAATTGTCTATTTTCATATTTATCTTTCCCACTAGACTATGACCAACTCAAGGGTATTGGGCCCATGTCTGCTCACCTCTGCATTCTCAGCACTCACAAAGAAAACTCTCAAATATTTGTCAAAGGAATGAAAAAGTAAATGGCTCTCCTTCTCTGAGCAGTGCTCTGCCAGCCCAAATGCTTGCGGCCACCTGAATGGCACTTGTAGCTTACCGTGCAGAGAGTGGTAAAGAGGCCCTTTGTAAAGATGACCTTTAGATTTTGGCTCCCTTCAAGCCCCCTTTTCCTGCTTTTACTCTTATTTCATAGGAAGAGAGATGAGAGGAGACATCAAGGGAAAGGACATCAAATCCTGAAGAGCTGAGATGCAATTTGCGCCTCTACAGATTGCCCTGCGGACCTTAAATTGCAACTAATTATCACCAGTAATTAGGGTTGCTCTTCAGAGAGGAAAAAATAGTGTCCTGTAGAGAGCACCCCATGTTCCTCAAGGAAAAATTCAGACGGGACAGATGTCACTCCCCTCCCAGCATCTTTCCCTGATAAGGAGTTCCAGTCTGCTTCAGTGGCTGACTCAAGACACTTAACTGCCTTGATCAACAAGATGCTAATGACAATAACAGCACAATGCATCTTGACAATGTTCTGAAATTTAAAAAGAGCTTTCATTGCCAATATCTTCCTAGATTCTCAGATCAGTCTTATAACAGAAATAAGGTTCATTTATCCATTCATTATATACCTACCATGTGCAATTTATTCTGCTAAGCAATATTAATGAAAATATAGTAATAGACACACTCATAAGATATTTGCCTTTACAGAATTTGAAGACCATGCAAGAAGCAGTAAATAAATATGCCTTTATAGCCCAATGTGATCAAGGCTATAATAAAAGTATAGGTAATTATGTTTTAAAATATATCCCCATATTACAGAAATATGACCAGGTAACTAAGTGGTTTAGTCACTAAGTTGTGTCCAACTCTTGTGACCCCAATCTGTCCATGGGATTCTCCAGGCAAGAATACTGGAGTGGGTTGCCCTTTCCTTCTTCAAGGTAACTAGGAAGAGGTAGCATTTGACCATCACTGCAAATGCATGAAAGTTAGTAAAAACTCCATTGTGAAAATAAAGAAACTGAAGTTCACAGAAGTTAAGTAACTTGCTCATGGTTATACAGTAACTAGAGAAGCAAAAACCTAGGTGCTCAACTTGAAATCTCTGGCTTGTCCTGAGAGAGCACCTCTACTGAATACAGAATTTGCCTCTACAGCTTTTCTATGGATGTCTATCTAGCTTTTGCTTAAATATATTTAGGGACAAAATATGTATCACCTTATTAAGTATCTCATTTCATTGTAAGATAGAGCTTTTTTTTTTTTTTAATGTTCTTGTCTAACAGAAATAGCAATCAGGAGGAGATTCTGTGCTTAGCAAGAGAAAGGGCTTGGACATAGCTGTGGATACAGAACTTTTGACTTTCCAGAGTTTTGTAAGCTAGACAGGAAATGAAAGATCTGATTAAAGTGAAAAGAATGGAACAGGCCAAGAGTTGATGAGGATTTGGAACAACCAGAATTCCCATATATTGTTGGTAGGAGTATCACTTGGCCCTACTGGCAGTGTTTATAAGGTAGAACATGTTGTGTTCTACCTTAACACAACTGAGCGACTTTCACTTTCAGGACTCATTTGGGACTTCTTATCTTCAGAACTGTATGAGAATATATTTTTGTTGATTTGAGCCACTAACTTGATGGTAATTTGTTAGAGCAGCAACAGGAAACTAATTCAATGTGCATATTCAATGACTAAAAACTTCCTCTCTCATACACTCAACAGAAGTATAAACATATATGCATCACAAGACATATCGAATAATATTCTTAGAACTCTCTTCTGAAAGATCTGGTGTCATTATGATGAGGACCTGGAGTGGCCAGGGGCCCCCATATGAAACTTGAGAATGCAACTGACATGAAAAAAGGCAGAATCAAGAAGAAGAGGGGAGTCTGAAGCCAGATCTGTCCTGAATTCTTACAGTATGAGCCCAATTTCTTTCTTGGGATAGGTTCTCTGTTAGTTGAAACAAAATGAGTCTCAAATGATATGAGAAACTCTGATCAATTGGGAGTGACCACCTAGAGTGCCATATTGAGGCAGCTCTTTCCCCAAAGTCTCCAGAAGAAAGGTTTGAGCCCTCCCAACACTTAGATTTTAGACTTATAGAACTAATTTTGGACGTCCAATCTACAGAACTGTAAAAAAATAAATGTGCATTGTTTTAAGTCAAAAAGTCAATAAATAAAATGATAATATTCTTAGAATACTATTTGTAATACACAAAGCTGGAAAGCACCCAAATGCCATCAAAAGTATAATGGATAAATATATTGTGCAAGTAAATCAAGGCAGTAATTATCCTTGGGGGAGAGGAGCATATGGAAGGTTTTAAGATGCTGGCAATGTTTTGTTTCTTGATCTGGGTGCTGGTTACATAGGAGTGTTTAGACAGGGAAATTTTATCTTGCTGTAGATTTATGATATGTGTACTTTTATGTTTGCATATTAAACTTTAATAAAAAGCTTAGAAACAAACCACGGTTTTGACTCACTGATGCACCTGGACCCTCTGGAGGTTACCTATGAAAGCAAGGTCAATGGGCATTTGCCTAAGGCCCAGGGCTTAAAAACTAGAAAGACTTGGCTCCTAGTAATTATTTAATAATGTCTGCTTCTTTTCGGCTTGCAGAAAAGCCTTTCTTGCCTGTTACAGACACATTCTTACTGTGTGTGACTTTACAGACATATTATTCCACCTGATTGAAAAATTCAGCATGTTACATGCCATAATGGAGTCATGTAATTGCTTCTGCAAGGAAGAGCTTTGTTGTGGTGGAGAAAACATGGGTCGGAGAAGCAGGAGATGTAGGCTTAAATTTTGGCTCCGTCACTGACCTGCTACAGTACAAGTTACTTCACTCTAAGGTCATCTGTAAGGTTTCAACATGATACAAAAATACTCCCAGTCGTGCTCCACACCTGGCCCTTCCAGATCAGCATGTGTGAAGTGAAAGTGAAGTCGCTCAGTCGTGTCTGACTCTTTGCGACCCCATGGACTATAGCCTACCAGGCTCCTCCCTCCATGGGATTCTCCAGGCAAGAGTACTGGAGTGGCCAGATTACCATAAATGTAGTCTATCTGAACAAGGGAGATTTCACCCAGGAAGGTATAGAGAAGGGAGGAGGTGGAATATGTTTAAGCCCTCATTGTCTGGTCAAACTGGATGCGAAAGACCCAAGACAGCCCTGGGAAAGGTCTCAAAAACTGATCTGCTTTAAAGCAGAGCTGTACTGGCCTGAGATGTGAGAACAGATATGACCTGAGACAGAAAAAAAATACCAGAGAAGTATTTTTACTTTACCAATTATCATAACTAAAGGGAAAAGGTGTGGTGTAGTCACGGCGATAGGTCAGAAAGCAGGGATTCCAACATGCATGCAAGGAATGGAAACTAGCCTAGACAAAGGGGAAGGTTTTGGGCTGTGAACAGCATCCCTCAGGGCTATAAGTTCACTGCAACCTGGCTAACAGGAGGGTACTCAGAGATTTTAAAGGGGTACTGTTGGACAGAGAAGCTGGTTCTTGATGAGTTTAAGCAGGGAGACTTCTTTTTAGCTAAACCCTTCCCATGTGAGCCTGGACTTGGGGCACACTGCCTCTCTCCCACGGATGGCTTTTGCAGATGGAAGAAAAGTCCAGAAATCTATTTTGACACTTGGCAATATGCTACCCAATGGTTTTCTGTTGTGTTCTATGACCTTTTTGCTGTATGTCTGTTTTGTTATTGATTTTAATTACGGAATATAATTTCTGGCATGAGGACTCAGGCAGTTCCCTCCGGCTGGCCAAGCTCTTGCCAGAGCCTCCCAGAGGAAGGCAAATGGAAAAGCAGTATGGCTGAAAGCTGTGTGCTATTCTTTACAAAGGACACAATGGGTTCTTTTCATGTAAATGTCACTGCTATGATCTGATGCTTCTTCACCAACCCACTAAGCACAAAGAGGAATGGGATGTGGAAACAGAAATACTTGCCAGTTGCTGGGCTCATTTCAGCAAACAACAAAGGAACTTGCAAAGCACAGGTTCAAACCAGGTATATGGTGTGCCTAAACTATGAGGGAGACAGCCGATTTTCCAAAAGTTCAGGTCTGAAACAATACCACTAGGTGTGTATGAGATGGGTATACACATTTTACCTTCTTGAGGCAAAGAGTCATGGAGTGTGAATCTGGAGACACCCTTGGACTGCAAGGAGATCCAACCAGCCCATTCTGAAGGAGATCAACCCTGGGATTTCTTTGGAAGGAATGATGCAAAAGCTGAAACTCCAGTACTTTGGCCACCTCATGTGAAGTGTTGACTCATTGAAAAAGACTTTGATTCTGGGAGGGATTGGGGGCAGGAGGAGAAGGGGACAACAGAGGATGAGATGGCTGGATGGCATCACTGACTCGATGGACACGAATCTGAGTGAACTCCGGGAGTTGGTGATGGACAGAGAGGCCTGGCGTGCTGCGATTCATGGGGTCACAAAGAGTCGGACACGACTGAGCGACTGAACTGAACTGAAAATAAGGTTATCAGTGCTTCTGCTATTGAGTTTTATTAGTTTCTTATATACTGTAGAAATTATCTCCTTACCTTTTATAGGTAAGGAGATAATTACTTCTATAGGTAAATATTTCCTTCCATTTTATAGGTGTCTTTTCATTTGGTTGACTGTTCCCTGTGCTGTACAGAAGCTTTTCAGCTTGATACGGTCCCAAATGTTTACTTTTGCCTTTGTTACTGATCTTTTTGGAGTCATAACCAAAAAAATCACTGCCAAGACCAACGTCAAGGAGTTTTTCTCCTATGTTTTCTTCCAGGAGTTTGATGGTTTCAGGTTTAAACTTAATCCATTTGGGTTCATTTTTGTGTATGGTGTAAGATACGGGTTCTCTTTTACTCTTTTGTATGTGGATATCCAGTTTTCCCTATACCATTTATTGAAGATACCATCCTTTTCCCACTGTGTGTTCCTGGGGCCTCTGTCAAAGATTAGCTGAGCCTTTATTCATGGTTTTTTCCTGGGCTCTCTGTTCTTATGACACTGCCACACTGTTTTGATCACTAGCTTTGTAATATAGCTTGAAATCAGGGAGTGTGACACTTTAACTTTGAACCTGAACTTCAATCCTCTTCCTCCAGATTATTTTGCCTATTTGGTATCATTTGTGGCTCCATACAAATTTTAGGATTTTTTTCTGTTCCTATGAAAAAAATGCAATTAGAATTTTTGAAGGAATTTATAGAGGGACTACACTTAATCTATAAATTTATCATTCTAAACAGAACATGATTAGGGAAATAAGAAATATAAAGCAGGTGAAAATGGTAATAGAAGAAATATGAGCAACTGAAGAGCTGAAACAGTCTGGATGTTCTTGCTTATCAAGGACCTGATCACTACTGAGTGTGGAAACTGTTTTTGAAGAGAGGAGGACATTAGCCAAGATAAGGGTAATCTTACAGGTAATGCTTTAAAAAGGGAGTCTGGGTGATGAGATAATACTAATACTAAACAATGTAAAGTTCATTAAGCACAAAGGTATTTTTCTGCAGGTGCTAGCAAAGAGGCAGGCTCAAAATACTTAAAGGCAGGTACTCAAAGATTTAGTGAGTAAAGGGAATTAGGAAAAAAGAAATCTCAGATTGCACTCTCAAGGGTTGGCATCTGGCTTCCGTGGTGCCTCAGTGGTAAAGAATCCACCTGCCAATGCGTGAGATACAGTTCAATCCCTGATCCAAGAAGATCCCACATGACGCAGAGCAACCAAGCCCACACGTCACAACTGTTGAGCCTGTGCTCTAGGGCCAGGGAGCTACAACCACTGAGCCCTTGTATCCTAGAGCCTGTGGTCCGCGATATGAGAACCTGCCACAATAAGAAGCCCATGCACCGCAACTAGAGAAAAGCCTGAGCGGCAATGAAGAAGGCCCAGCACAGCCAAAATAAGTAAATAAAATTATTTTTAAACAGAGTTGGAATCACAGTCGAGGAAGCTCGAGGTAGCCAAGGCTGCCTCCTCCTCCTTCCTTGCAGATCCTGCACCCTAGGAAACATAGGGTTCTGACTTTATCTTCTTCTGTGACCCTGACAGCCATCTGGAGAACTTTCTTTCCTCAGGGTACAATGTCAACCCTTAAAGAAAAACTGACTGCCACCAGTTGTAGAAGAGGCAACAGTCCCAAACAATAAATTACTGTAGTGGGTGTTGGACAAGTTGGTACTACATGTGGCATGAGCATTCTGGGAAAGTCTCTGATAAGCTTGCTCTTGCGGGTGTTTTAGAAGATAAGCTCAAAGGAGAAATGCTGCACTTGCAGCACGGAAGCGTATTCCTTCAGACACCAAAAACTGTGGCAGACAAAGATTACTCTGTCACTGCCAATTTCAAGATTGTGGCGGTAACTGCAGGAGTTTGCCAGCAAGAGGGAGAAAGTCGTCTGAATCTACTGCAAAGGAACATTAATGTCTTTAAGTTCATCATTCCTCAGATCATCAAGTACAGTCCTGACTGGTGGTTCCAACCCAGTGGATATTCTCATGTATGTAACCTGGAAACTAAGTGGATTAACCAAGCACTGTGTGGTTGGCAGGGGATGTAATCTGGATTCTGCTAGACTTCGTTATTTTATGGCTGAAAAACTTGGCATTCATCCCAGCAGCTGCCACGGATGGATTCTAGGAGAACATGCTGACTCCAGTGTGACTGTGCGGAGTGAAGTGAACGTGGCAGGCATTTCTCTCCAGGAACTGAACCCAGAAATGGGAACAGATAATCACAGCAAAAATTGGAAGGAAGTGCATAA
This sequence comes from Cephalophus harveyi, assembly GCA_006410635.1. Taxonomy (NCBI): domain Eukaryota; kingdom Metazoa; phylum Chordata; class Mammalia; order Artiodactyla; family Bovidae; genus Cephalophus; species Cephalophus harveyi. The sequence continues at coordinate 7,788 of SJYT01045146.1, forward strand.
GATGGTGGTTGAAAGTGCCTATAAGTCATCAAGTTCAAAGGTGACACCATCCGGGCTATCCGATTAAGTGTGGCTGATCTTATTGAATCCATGATGAAAAGTCTATCTACGATTCACTTGGTGTCAACAACTGTGAAGGGGATGTATGGCTTTGAGAATGAAGTGTTCCTGAGTCTTCCATGTATCCTGAATGCTCGGGAGTTAACCAGTGTTATCAACCAGAAGCTGAAGGATGAAGAGGTTGCCTAACTCAGGAAAAGTGCAGATACCCTCTCGGGCATCCAGAAGGACCTAAAGGACCTGTGGCTTCTGGCTGCTAGGCTATAGCAACTCAAAATTACAGTGTGATTAACCATCAGCCTTTAGTTTTCACCCATGTACATGGAGCACAGTTTGCTTTTATCTTCCTAAGTATGTGAATCTGGACTCCCAGAATCAAAGCCCATGCTTGCAAGACGAGTTCTTGAACAAGTAAAATAAACTAGTGTAGTGTGTGTGTGTGTGGGGGGGAAGAGTTGGCATCTGACGCTAAAGTCAATTTAAAATTAACACACTATTCTGGAAGACTAACATTTCAGGAAGCTGATCTATACTACGAAATGTAGGAATTCAGAGGAGAGGTCAAGAGCCAGGGAGTTGTGATGTTCACAGTGAGATGACCCATGAATAGTTTGATCTATGAATAAAGAAAAGAGAACCAAATCCCATACTAACTACAGAACCAGAGTATCTACTCTGTATGCACAAGGGTAATTTTGCTTCTCAAATTTTGCAATAACTATCTTGTGTCTTGACCATATGTATCAGTTAAAAGCCAAAAATAGGACATGGATAAAAATAGAAATGACCTCTTAACTGTCACCCACTTCTTCAAATAAAAACAATTTAGCATGCCTGCAGATGTTCATGAATGTGGAAAGAATTTCCACTCATAAGAGAAACTTATCCTTTGCTCCTCAATAGGAGTGAGACTTCAAAAGGCCTGATTCTAACACCTATAAGGTAATACTTCTGAGGATGGACTGAAGGGCAGCTACTTAAACTTGAACAAATATTTAGTAAAAATGTTTTAAGAGATAATTTCTATGTTCTGCTATTGCTCTGGCATAATGTTATATGTATACTCTGACCAATACTTGTGATCAAATTAATACGTGGATACATAACATTCCCATTCATGATTGTGTAGACTGAATATTTGTGTCCCCTAAAATTATTGTGCTGAACAACTGCATGCCCACATTGTGATGGTATTTGGAAATGGGGACTTTGGGAGGTAACTAGGGTTAGAGGAGGTTACGAGGGTGGGGCCCTCATGAAGGGATTGGTGCCCTTATTAGAAGAGATACCAGAGAGCTTGTTGGCTTGCTCTCACTCTTGTTTTCCCATCCTTCCTCTCTCTCTCCCTCCCTCCCTGCCCCTCTGTCATGTGAGGACAAAAAGACAAGGTGGTCACCTGAAAGCCAGGAAGAGGGCTCTTATTAGACCACAGTTATGCTGAAACTCTAATTTTTGACTTACAGTCTCCAGACTATGAGAAAATAAACTCCTGCTATTTAAGCTACCTAAGTTTATGGGTTTTGTTATGGGAGTCTGAACTAATACAATGAAAAAAGTATAATGGAAATATTAAATAATTAAAAAACTCTAGTATTTGTTTTATTAAGAGATTTTATTTTTTGAATGGTTTAGAGTTGTAAAAAATTTAAGCAGATTAGCCCAGAGAGTTCCCATATCACCTATCCCTTCATCCCTCCCCTACCACACATGGTTTCCTCTATCATTAAATGCTTGATAAGTACAAGAAGAAGCTCACACCACAGAAGAAGCATACCAGAAACAGGGGCAAACTAGGCCATGAAGCCACAGCCACCTCTCTCCCAGTTCAGATTAACAACGTGACCGTGAAGTCGCTCAGTCGTGTCCAACTCTTTGTGACCCCATGGACTGTAGCCTACCAGGCTCCTCTGTCCATGGGGTTTTCCAGGCAATAGTACTGGAGTGGATTGCCATTTCCTTCTCCAGGGGATCTTCCTGACCCAGGGATCGAATCCGGGTCTCCCTCATTGTAGACAGAGGCTTAACCGTCTGAGCTACAAGGGAAGTCTGGTACCCTTAGGAATAGGCTTCCCGGGTAGCTCAGTGGTAAAGAATCTGCCAATGCAGGAGATGTGGGTTCAGTCCCTGGATGGGGAAGATCTCCTGGAGGAGGAAATGGTTATCTATTCCAGTATTCCTGCCTGAAAATTTCCATGCCCAGAGAGGCCTGGCTTGCTATATATAGTCCTTGGGTCCGCAATGCGGAGCACACACACACCCTTAGGGAAAGCCCATAGAGAAACTGTTTATCTTGTTTCTACTCATTTTTTTTTTAAGAAGAGTGAACATGCTAGAATACTCATGAATTAAAAGCAGGTAATTTGTAGCTCTCTGATCTACTTCCTCCATTTAAGGCTTCCAGCAATCTACCACACAGTTCTACCCTCAGCTTTCAAGGTTCCTCCAAATCTGGTCCTACTCAGCCCTCAAGTACCTACTGAATCTCTCTTCCTGCTCCCATGTTAATCCTTCTGCCTGTTACACCTCTGCACCCACCTCCACCCCTCAAATTCAAATTCTATTCAACTGTTAAAACTTTTATTCTCCCCTTTGTTTACTCTTTAAGTATCCACATGATCACAGGCCAGGAAATATCACTTAGTCACTCTCCAAATGTGGGAATGACAGCTTCTCTGTAAGAACCATGGCTAAGAACCATGTCTTGTAACACTTCCCCATTCCTCTTAACACAATCCTGCAACTACAGTACATGACTGATAAATAAATAGCTGATTACTAGTTGGTAAACAGAGATGGTAAGTCCTAGACAAACTGTTCAATTTGCCCAAATTTTAAAAAAATTACCTGCAGAATAATTAAAATGACCCCCAAAATCCTAAAATTACTGGAATGTGGCATCATGGGTATAATGCCACAAGTAGAGGTTTCCACTGGTGTAACTCTTAACCTCAGCAGGCTTTCTAGAAATATGAACACCCATTCACCTTAAAAGAAAGCAAATGTTAACAAAGACATACCTTCTGAGCTTTTAAGAATCTTCTTGCCTCTGGGGGCTAAGGCATGTCCAGCATGACTGATAATCCAAATTGGAAAGCGTCTTTTTGTTGCAGAATACAAAGCCTTTGCAAATGGCACATAAATGGCAGAAAAACCTGGGTTACCTATGAAAAGAAACACAGACTTTTAGATTAACCAAAACAATAAACTTACACAAGACAAAGTACAGACTGAAAAAGAAAGGTATCTCCTTATACTTTCCTATACAAATTTAGTAACAATTACCTGTACAACTCAATTTTCATATCCTTTATACCTTAAGTCTGGGAATTATCATTTAGAAAATTTTTCCTACTGCTCTGTTCTCCAGTGGCTTCAAATAAACTTATCCTTCATGTTCCTCTGCTTAATAAGTGGAACCACCAATCATAAACCAAGTCCTAACAGCACAATTCTTTCTTGGTTCCTCCCTGCTCTTTACATCCAATTCACCAAGAGGTCCTGTTGACTTTGCTTCCAAAATACACCTCAATTTTGTCCAATTCCGTTAGTGTTACCACTTCCCACTGTGTTTCCCACAACAGCCTCCTAAAGGCTCTTCTATCTACTCTTGTCCCCCTGGAATCTATGCTTCAGGGTACTTGGCCAGATTTCTCCAAACCTCAAATCGAATCAGAGCAGCACCCTACTTAAACACCTTTGAGTGTCTTTGCATTGCCTAAAATCATTAATACTGCCTGTAAGCCCCTTCAGCATTTGCCTGTGAGCAGTTACCAAGCTGCATAAAAACCAATCAGGGTCAGAATCATTCAAAATGAGAATGTTAAAGAGTCTACTAAGTGTTTTCTGGTCTTTTATCACAAGTACTTATATTGTAAAGAGATGTATGATTTGATCTCTGGAGGAAAAGACCACCAACTAATATACACAGATTTTTCCTGTGTATGTACAGAACGTATTTTTGACACGGGTTTGCTATAAAGAAACAGAATAAGCAATTTATAAAAAACCAGTAGATCTGATACATCTTTAGGGGCAAAAGAGTGAAATGGGGTTTTCATCTTACAGTCATCATCTGTATGATGCCTTTGTAAATATTAGACCATTTCCATCAATATCTGTTTGTCCTTTCAATGTATCTATTTCTTCATGCTACTAGGTTTTCTCCTCTTTGCGATTACATGACAGGGTTTTGCTGCACTGATGTAGCCTCTGTCATCCTTGTCAAATTTTACTGGTTTCTTCTTCATTATCTATATGTTTTAGTTTCCTACATAAGCAGTGTAGCAAAGTGGTTAAGGGTATAGACTCTGGAGCCAGATTACCTGCAATGGTATCCTGGCTTTGCCACTGGCCAACTGTGTGACCTTTGGCAAGTTATTTAACCTCTCTGGGCCTTGGTGTCCTCACCCATAAAGTGAGGATAAGAAGCATACTACCTCATGTGAGAACTAAATGAACTAAAATGTGTAAAGTACTTAAACACTGCTCAATACATTGTTTGCTGTATGTTAGGTATGCAAATTCATCATCAGTGTCCAGCCATGATAGTAACATATGATGGCCTTATCATGGCTACTGTTGCATTCTGACCTAGTGACTCAAGTTCCAAATTCCTTTTTGTGATGCTGCTAGTGTCATCTTTGTGTTCTTTGGTCAGCTGATTAACTACTGTTTGCTGTGCAGTAAGAGGAGAAAGGGAAGAGGGGTATATCTGAACAGTTCCTGTAACATCAGTGTTGGATGTGATGACACTGTTTCATGTTTTATTCTTGTTTTATGTTTAAATCTTCAGTAAGACTGGAATATTTTTGAATGTAAAGTACGAAGTAGCAATCCAACTTCTTTCCAAGTGAATGGCAGTGTCCCAAGACCATTTATTACATAACTCATTCCTTCTACATAGATTTGAAATGTCTTCTGATCCAATACTGAATTCTTACATTCATTCAGTGAGTCAGTACAGTTGCTCAGTTGTGTCTGACTCTTGAGACCCCATAAACTGCAGCACGCCAGGCCCCCTGTACATCACAACTCCTGGAGCTTGCTCAAACTTATGTCCATAGAGTCGGTGATGCCATCCAACCATCTCATCCCCTGTAATCCCCTTCTCCTCCTGCCCTCAATCTTTCCTAGCATCAGGATCTTTTCCAATGAGTCAGTTCTTCACATCAGGTGGTCAAAGTATTGGAGTTTCAGCTTCAGCATCAGTCCTTCCAATGAATATTCAGGACTGATTTCCTTTAGGATGGACTGGTTGAACCTCCTTGCAGTCCAAGGGGCTCTCAAGAGTCTTCTCCAACATCACAGTTCAAAAGCATCAACTCTTCTATGCTCAGCTTTCTTTATGATCCAACTCAACATCCACACATGACTATTGGAAAAACTATAGCTTTGACTAGAAAGACCTTTGTCAGCAAAGTGATATTTCTGCATTTTAATATTACATTCATTAGCTAATTCTAATTTCAAATAATTTCACTTATTTTTTCACTTTCTTCTCTGCCAGCACCATATTGTCTTGATTACCACATTGGTTTTTTTTTTTTTTTAATGTTTCAGTAACTGGTAGGTCCTTAGAATTGTTTTCACCAGTTTAAATTGTTAAAACTCTTCTTGGAATTCTGATTGAATTTTATCTCATTTATATACAAACAGAAATATTTTATATTTTCTACATTACTGAGTATAACCTTCTAGAAGTGTCATGTATAATATTCAAATATTTTATGTCTTTCAGAAAGCAAAGTTTTGGACTTCCCTGACGGTCCAGTGGTTAAGACTTAACCGTTTAATACAGAGGGTGCAAGTTCAACCCCTGGTCAGGGAGCTAAGATCCCACATGCCTTGCAGCCAAAAAAACCAAAATATAAAACAGAAGTAGTATTGTAACAAATTCAATAAAGACTTTCAAAATGGTCCACATCAAAAAAGTCTTAAAAAAACAAACAAACAAAGCAAAGCTTTACAGGTTTCTTCAGAGGGCAAGACAATAATAATAATAAACATTTTAAAGTGCTATAACTTTTTACATGGCAGGCAGTATTTAAGTGTTTTACCTACATTAACTCATTTAGTACTATTATTATTTCAATGTTATGGGATTAGGCAACTGAAGTTGAGAGGTTAAATAGCTTGCCCAGGGTGTTACTGGTGTTGTCTATCACACAGATGATAAATGCTCAGATAAATAAATATCTGAAAATTGAAAGAACATACAGAAGAAAATAATAATAATGATTTTTAAAAAGAACATAAAATTACCTAGTCTAGGATCTTCTGCATACTTTGTTTTAGTTAATCTCACAACAGCTCTATAAAGCAGCTGACATTATCATTAAGGGTAATGAATGGACAGTCATTATTATTTTTATTACTACTACTATTATTACTACAATTATTATTACTTTTTAAATGTTCTAAGTCAAATAGATTAACATGCAGCATTCTGTAACTTTAGGACGTAGAGAATGTTAAACTGGTTTAACTTTAAAGACAATCCAAAGATACAACTAGATGATTTAGACACAATAGTCGCAATGATGGGACAGATAATACCAGAATGAATGAGTACTAATAATGCAACTACTAGAAAACAATTTTTTCTCCCTATCTCCAGGTTTAAGTCTGAGTTCTTTCCCTTAATGACTGTAAGATCTTAAGCAAATCCACTTAATCTTTCTGATTTACTATTTTATCTCCGGCAAGTAAGTGATAATGCCAACCACTCTATGTCCATTCATTCTATTCAGTACATAGTTTTTTTTTCTGTATATTCTTTTATAGTTATTTTTTGTAATTTATATTCTAGTAGGCAAATATATTCATATAACTAAGCAGGAAAATAGACAGCTCAAGAGTATGATAACTTCTATGAAGGAATAAATGGGATCATATGACAGAGGAGATTAGGATGGCCTGAGAAAAATGTCTGAGGAGGTGGCATTTAGCTAAAACTCAAAACATGAGAAGAAATTCACCATGTAAAGATTTGAGGAAAAGAATACTAGGATGTACGAATAGGTGCAAAGGCCCTCAAGCAATAAAGAACTTGGCTCCTAAAGGGCACACAATGGCCAGTAAGACCAAGATCCAACTTGAGAGGAGGTAGACAATAGACTGCAGAGTGTTTAAACGTCGCTGCACACTTCACCACTTAAGCGTTATGGCTTATGGCACGCTTTATGAGCCATAAACTAAACTTCCTGGTTAGGAAACCATGGAGAAAATTGAAAGGGTCTTGTTTATACAACTAAAATCAGGTGTGTGTGTGTGTGTGTGCGTGCGTGTGTGTGCGTGTGTGCGCATGCGCGTGCATGTGTGTGTGTCCATCTCCAGGTGTAAGAATGCTCAAAAACATTCCAATACTGAAATGAAAGTCATAAATTTTATCAAAGGATATCAAAATGTGTTATAAACACCGGCTTGAACATACACGGTGAAATGCCTGAGCAACATATAACAGAGGCTGTGGTGATTATCTCTAGACTCCAGTTGCCAAAAAACCCTTAGCTACTTAACACTGCAGTTGTAGATTTATGCCTTTTATTAATAGTTAACCTTGTAGGGAACAAAACCCACCATATATCAAGTTAATGTGGCACAGCATCTAGAGAACGTTGTCATGTGGACAGAACTTTGGGCTTTGAGTTTTCCATAAAGTCTTGTCTTCTCCAACTCCAACCTGTGTACTCACAACACAGAACATGCCACATGATTCCACTATCCCCATATGACCACTTGAGAATTATAATGATTCAATACATTCTCTGTGAACACCCACACTGTCTCCTTTTGCTTATTTCACTACTTAAAGTCTAAGTATATTAGTAGCATAAATTCTACAACAAAAGTTCATTGGAAAAGATGAAACTGAATTAAAAGCTCCTCAGTCTGTGGATTCCAATAAAAAATTCCTGATTATCATCATTACTAACTTAAAAGTCATGGACAAATTTTGCTACGTGTGTAAGCAAAGTGATTTAAAATAAAAGGTTTATGTCAGTCTATCTGAGATGGACTAAACATGAGGTCTATAGAGGCTTAACAATCTTTGAAAAACTGTCATCCTAATTCTCCCCACAATACAAATAGACTTAGCCCTCAGATAAAATACAGTTCTGAACTCCACAAACTAAAGAGCAGCACCATCTACAGCCTGCACAAAGTCCAAGGAAAAGGGCCAAGGGTAGAAAGGAGAATAGAAAGGCAAATATAAAAGAACACCAGGAAATGAAATGATCTGAAAATGATCAAAGCACTAGAAAACAAATGAGACAATTAAGAAACAAATGTTTTAAGCTTCCCTTTCTCCACAGTGTCTTCAGTGAATGCTCCTTCTATCTTTTCACCATATCTTAACCCTGGCTCTCTCTAAANATAAAAGAACACCAGGAAATGAAATGATCTGAAAATGATCAAAGCACTAGAAAACAAATGAGACAATTAAGAAACAAATGTTTTAAGCTTCCCTTTCTCCACAGTGTCTTCAGTGAATGCTCCTTCTATCTTTTCACCATATCTTAACCCTGGCTCTCTCTAAATGGCCTCTCTTCCTTTCAGTTCAGTTCAGTTCAGTCATTCAGTCGTGTCTGACTCTTTGCAACCCCATGGACGCAGCATGCCAGACCTCCCTGTCCATCACCAACTCTCAGAGTTTACTCAAACTCATGTCCATTGAGTAGGTGATGCCATCCAACCATCTCATCTTCTGTTGTACCCTTCTCCTCCTGCCTTCAATCTTTCCTAGCATCAGGGTCTTTTCCAATGAGTCAGTTCTTCACATCAGGTGGCCAAAGTATTGGAGTTTCAGCTTCAGCATCAGTCCTTCCAATGAATATTCAGGACTGATTTCCTTTAAGATGGACTGTTTGGATCTCCTTGCAGTCCAAGGGACTCTCAAGAGTCTTCTTCAACAACACAGTTCAAAGGCATCAATTCTTCAGTGCTCAGCTTTCTTTATAGTCCAACTCTCACATCCATACATGACCATTGGAAAAACCATAGCCTTGACTAGACGGACGTTTGTTGGCAAAGTAATGTCTCTGCTTTTGAATATGCTGTCTAGGTTGGTTATAACTTTTCTTCCAAGGAATAAGTGTCTTTTAATTTCATGGCTGCAGTCACCATCTGCAGTGATTTTGGAGCCCTCCCCAAAAAAGTCTGACACTGTTTCCACTGTTTCCCCATCTATTTGCCATGAAGTGATGGGACCAGATGCCATGATTTTCATTTTCTGAATGTTGAGCTTTAAGCCAACTTTTTCACTCTCCTTTTTCACTTTCATCAAGAGGTTCTTTAGTTCTTCACTTTCTGCCATAAGGGTGGTGTCATCTGCATATCTGAGGTTATTGATATTTCTCCCGGCAACCTTGATTCCAGCTTGTGCTTCTTCCAGCCCAGCATTTCTCATGATGTACTCTGCATAGAAGTTAAATAAGCAGGGAGACAGTATACAGCCTTGACGTACCCTTTTCCCTATTTGGAACCAGTCTGTTGTTCCATGTC
>SJYT01045146.1:17918-28967 GCA_006410635.1 Cephalophus harveyi
GAGCATTCTTTGGCATTGCCTTTCTTTGGAATTGGAATGAAAACTGACCTTTTCCAGTCCTGTGGCCACTGCTGAGTTTTCCAAATTTGCTGGCAGATTGAGTGCAGCACTTTCACAGCATCATCTTTCAGGATTTGAAACAGCTCAACTGGAATTCCATCATCTCCACTAGCTTTGTTTGTAGTGATGTCTCCTAAGGCCCACTTGACTTCTCATTCCAGGATGTCTGGCTCTAGGTGAGTGATCACACCACTGTGGTTATCTGGGTCATGAAGATTTTTTTGGATAGTTCTTCTCTGTCTTCTTGCCACCTCTTCTTAATATCTTCTGCTTCTGTTAAGTCCATACCATTTCTGTCCTTTATTGTGCCCATCTTTGCATGACATGTTCCCTTGGTATCTCTAATTTTCTTGAGGAGATCTTTAGTCTTTACCATTCTATTGTTTTCCTCTATTTCTTTGCACTGATCACTGAGGAAGACTTTCTCATCTTCCTTGCATTCAGATGGGTATATCTTTCCTTTTCTCTTTTGCCTTTAGCTTCTCTTCTTTTCTCAGTTATTCGTAAGGTCTCCTCAGACAACCATTTTGCCTTTTTGCATTTCTTTTTCTTGGGGATGGTCTTGATCCCTGCCTCCTGTAGAATGTCATGAACTTCTGTCCATAGCTCTTCAGGCACTCTGTCTATCAGATTTAATCCCTTGAATCTATTTGTCACTTCCACTGTATAATTGTAAGGAATTTGATTTAGGTCATACCTGAATGGTCTAATGGTTTTCCCTACTGTCTTCAATTTAAATCTGAATTTGGCAATAAGGAGTTCATGATCTGAGCCACAGTCAGCTCCTGGTCTTGTTTTTGCTGACTGTATAGAGCTTCTCCATCTCTGGCTGCAAAGAATATAATCAGTCTGATTTCGGTACTGACCATCTGGTGATGTCCATGTGTAGTAGAGATCTCATCATTCTCTAACACTTCCTATGCCTCAATAACAGCAAAGGCTTTTGCAACACAGTATTCCTGGCACCTCATACCAGTGAGTGAGTGAATGAACATCTCTGAGTGGGTAAGGATAGAGTAAGCTGTTTCCCCATTACTAGTTCATCCTACTGGAACAACCTCTCTTCCTCTAAGGTTGAAGCCATCTACTTCCATCCATCAACTTTTTAGTCACTCTTACACATTCCCTGAAAACCCTGACCCTTAAAAGAGATGTCAGTTTCACTTGTCATTCCATAGACTTAAGTGAGTTCAAAATCTGGGTGGACTGACTGAGCCAACACCTTTGTCCCATAATTCATTATCCTGATCATATCCAAAGAATTTCACCTATATCCGACTTAAGCAACCAATTCAAGTAGTCACAGCCTAGACCAGTGGTGTGCATAAACTAAAAGCTGATGCTCTGTGACAACCTAGAGGGGTAGGGTGGGGAGGGAGGTGAGAGGGAGGTTTAAGAGGGAGAAGACATATGTATACCTGTGGCTGATTCATGCTGATATATGGCAGAAACCATCGCAATATTGTAAAGAAATTATTCTCCAACTAAAAATTAAATTTAAAAAATCCACTAGAGGACTTCTTAAGGATTGCCCCACTCCCAGAGTTTCTGGTTCATTAGGTTTAGGACAGGGCCCCCAAGTTTGCATTTGTAGCAAGTTATTAGATGATACTGTTGGTTTTGAGAACTTTAAGAATCACAGGTCTGTGTCTCTTCATTACCCAGAAATGGTTTACATTCAAAGCATCCCAACTTTGATAGCCATTTTCCAGCTTGACCTTCGGCCCTTTTAGACTTCACTCCCAATATGCCTATATTTGATCACAGCCCTACTCAAAATCTACCTACTTGTTTTTGGTCAATAATTCCTTTCATCCTGCATATTTGCTATTTTTAATACTGACCAATTTCCTGAAGGCCACAATCACCCTCTGCCATCCTTACTCCCCACAGATCACCTCAACTCTGAACAGAGAAAACAGAGGTCAAAAGGCAGGAACTACTTTATTTCCTCTGAACATGCCTTCACACTTCTCCATTTCAGTAACTAACTTCACCTCCTTCATTCTAGCCTCAGAAAGACATCCCTTCTAAAGTCCAAGACAATAGTTCTAATTATTTTCTCAATCCTACACTCTACCATGGCTTCCAAATCTCTGCTTCATCAAAACAACACTTCTATATGCCTATAATTTCAAACTCTCCCTCACTACAGGCAAAGTAAATGTATTTTTAATTTTAATAGAAAGCTGACAAACTGCTTTTCAAAAAGACTGTTACATTGTGGCAGACCACTGGAAGTTTATTTTCAGAAAAGGTTAAACCAAAGAGAGATTCTGGATCAGAAATCATAACCCAGCTGAGAACAAAAGCACTCTACTGAGAAGAAACACTGAAATTCCAACCTTTTTTCCCTTGTTCAGCTCTAACACCAGCAGCCAGGCATCCATGCCTCAAATGGGATGCTAGGAAGAGTCCTTCCTGGGAAAAGTGAACAATTCAAAATACAGGTACAGATACTGAAAGCTAGAAATCCTCCAGTGAATGCTGGGTCCCTATCAAATTACCTTAAGGTGAGGACAACGTAGGGTGACCAGCCATTCCATTTTGCCCATCCTGTTGCCATAGTTTTAGTACTGAAAGTGGTGTGTCCTAGAAAACCCCTCAGACTAGGATGGTTGGCCATCTGTGGACAAGCCCCACTCCTGAATACAAACTTCCAATCAACTGTTTATGTCTTCCTCTTAAAAATGAAAGAGTAGTCAAAGATTATCAAACATTTGAGAAAAAACAAACACTAGTGGAAACAGAAAACAGAACTCAGCAACAACTAATAATGCAAGAAGCCAAAAAAAAAAAAAAAGGTTATGCACCGACAAAACATGAAACAGAAGACTATTAAAAAAAGAACACAGAGCTTTGAGAATTGAAGTAAAGTTTCTGGTTTAAAAAGGTCCACCAAAATCCAAATACAATGCATGAAAAATACCCACACCTTGGGGCTTGATTGCAAAATTTCAGAATCTTGGAACAAAGAAAAGATCTAAAGTATTTTTTCCCAGCAGAGGGGGAGAACTTCACACATGAAAGATAAAAAAATCAGAAAAATACCAAGACTTCTCAAAAACAGTCCAAACCTTGGAAAACAATGAAAATTTCCTCCAAGTTCTAACGAAACTACCATCTCTAACCTAGAACTCTAAGACATTTTCTGACATGCTAGACCTTTAAAAGATGAATTCCCATGAACCTCTTCTCAGGAAGTTCCTAGCAGGTGTGGTCCACCGAAAACAGGGAAATAAACCAAGAAAAATATGGGATTGAGAAACAAGGAATCCAACCCAAGAGAAAAGTGAAAGAAGTCCTCAGGATGGCCTGTGCAGGAGGCCCAGAGAGCAACTAGTCTAGACTGGAGTGGAAGAACACAGAATTATGGACATAGTAGTGCCAAAAAATGAACTAAAACAAAACAAAAAATTGATTACTCCGAATATGAGATTTTTTTCACTTCTAGAGAATAATTTTAGGATAAATTACTGACTGAAACATAGACAACTAAGCAAATAAAAGAGCCAACTATTAACGAAAGGAAAACAAACAAAAATGTACAAGAAAAAAAAGTAACAATACTCCATAGGCCTAGCTGTGTACATGATATGTTGTGCTGTAAAATGATACATATTTTCAGTTTCATTTTTAATCTTTGAGGCTGATATTTTATATATATATATATATATATTTCAAGCTCATAACTTTAAAAAGTACAATAAAGTATCTTTCCCTTACATTCTATTGACACTGATTCAGCAAAGATCACATATCACCCAGTTGACAAATCCCAGAATAAATTCTACCATAAACTTATAATCATCTTGAAATGAGACAGTAAAAATTATTTAGAAATACTTGATAAAGTTCTAAGTATTCTAATTATTGCTAAAAAATTTTAAAAGCAGGTTACAAAATGATATGTATGGTATACATCATGATTTTTAAAATGTGTATATTATATATATTATTAATGAACAGGAGATAAACAAAAAGTCCAGCCACTAAAGTATTAAAGGTGGTTATTATCAATGGTTTGAGTGATTCTATTTCCTTCCACAAGGATTTTTATATTTATCAAATTCTCTTTAAAATCAGAAATAGTCACATGTATCCATATACAGTCATCTTATCCAGATTTTTAAACTTACCAGGAATAATGAAAATAAGCAGCTTAGGCCTCGTGCCACTTTGATTATTAATGAGGTCAGTCCAGGGCCCACACTTTAGAACCTGGGTTTCAACTCCACAACATAAAATGAATTCCTCATGTACAGGAATTTCTTCCTTGATTTCTGAGTCCATTTCTAAATAAGGGGAGAAGAACAATATGAAGAATCACTAAAATATAAAACTTTTGAGCCAAAGGTAATATTCGAGAATAAAGAAGACAAAATTCAATATACCTAGAAGGAAATGTCACAAAGAGTTATGGGAAATATATACTATTTAGCTACCCTAGATTTTTGGATTAAAAAAAAATTAAACCACAAGAGTAGGGAGATAGAGGGACATGTTTGGTGAAATTAAAGATGATAGAGGAGTGTGAATCAAAACAAAAACCCCACCACTCTTCTCTCCAGTCTAAACTGACAATATCCACGGCTAACTTTTATTTTCCCTCTGCTGGAATTCTCGTATAGCTATATGCTCTACCAGTGAGACCTGGTGAAGTCTGGTGAAGAAATAGAGGCTCTCACTGCACTTGTACTCTCCCAGATAAGAAGGTAAAGAAGAACAGTGAACTCCTTGATGAGCTCTGAGCTTTTCCTTCATTTTATATTTTTATGATATTAAAGCATTATATTATTAAATTATGAAATGGGTAGGTAGAAAAAACCAGAATATCAGATAGCATAACAAACAATTTTCTGAATAACCATAAAACCATTTTCTGAATAATCAAGATATGTGCAAAAATGTAGTCCCAAATTACTTCTATCAGCCCTCTATCTCTGACTCTGCCTCTGTCAATAGGAACATGTCCCAGACTTTCATTGGTCTTTCTATCCTCCTCTTCAACTATCCTCTTTTCATTCAAAGCCTTCCAGAGTCTAGATTATAAGTTCCCCTCAAGCTTTTTCTCCTCTTACTGCTTTACCATTAACCTTGCTCTCAGGTCTGTCTTGTCCCTACAGTTCCTCAGTTGTCTTCATGCTTTTCTGCTCCTAGAGCTTTGCCAATGTTTTACTCCCCCACCATTTTTCAGATGCTTTCCTCGTGCCAGTTATCAATGTACTGCCTCCAAATTCACTCTTCATTGCCTTCTCTGGACAAATGGATCTGAGTTTTTAGAATATTTTCCCTCTGCCAACTGACATGATGTTAACCTTGAAGAATGGGCTGGAAGAGAGACACTGCAGAAGAAGGGATTTTCTCCCCCTGGTTTCAGTATACTCTCCCAGAAGATATCTCAAGGACTTGTCCCCCTGACTTCCATGCTCAGGCTGTGAGGTTTCTCTAGAGCAGTGACTTCCAAGCAAGAGAATTTTGTCTCCCAGAAGACATATGGCAAAAAATAAAAACAGTTTTTATTGTCACTTGGTATCAGGGGAGGTATTACTACCAGCATCTAGTTAGTAGAGGCCAGGGATGCTGCTTAACACCCTACACTGTACAGTACAGGCCCCCACAACAAAGAATCACTAGCCCAAAAAGTCAATAGTGGAAAACTATCTGGAATGAAAATTTTTCACTTATGAAGTGGGGACTCCTTTCAAAATCATATTAAAATACGTTGACTAAGTAAATAAAAGTATCATCTCACCTTTTCAATTGATTTTTAGTTCACTAATAAATGTCACTGTAGCCCAATCTCTAAAACTATCACAAAATACAATATATTTATAAAGGTCTTATGACATTTATAGTGTTAGAAACAATTAGATTTTACTGTTATACACAGTACTAAATTAGAGTGCTGACAGAGAGGACACTGGCTAAATTTAAGATTTGCACCAGAAAGAGAATCCAAAGGTATTAACTATATTCAACTCATAAACACTTAACTTCAAAGTAAATGACATCTTAGGAGTTTAGTCACAGAATTAACAAGAATGCAAGCAGATATGAAAGTCAAACAGTCTATGAAAACTGGAAAACAAGCCAAACACTAACTCTAAACAATTCAAGTAAAATACCACTGAGAAACCTGGAGTTAATGTACATATTGTAAAGCATCTTTTTATTTTATTTCGCTCTTATGTTTCTGAATCTTACACAGCCAAATGAAAAAAAAAGTAAAGAAAAATTTTACTTTCTTCCTTGCCTAAGTACCCAGGGTAATTCAATGCTGCAAATAATGGGCAGATTAACAGGAGACAATGTGTTCTAATATATATTATTAAAGGTTGATGGCCCTGCCGCCCTCAGGCACCATCTATAAGCAATCTTTAATGATCAGTTTTAGCAAGCAGCAAGACTTACTTATGCTGCATTAAAATCCAGGTACACAGTGTAACTACAATCTGCATAATTTAGGTGAGCTTTACTCAGCTAAACATAGGTGTTTATCTGCTTATATTAATTGGATTCTAACTTTATTTAGGTCAAAAAAAAAAGAAAAAGAAAATTACACACTAACACCTTTCATATCTATACCTTAACAAAATATTAATAAATAGAATCTAGCAACATAGACGGAGAAGGCAATGGCAAAGAGTCAGACATGACTGAGTGACTTCACTTTCTCTTTTCACTTTCATGCATTGGAGAAGGAAATGGCAACCCACTCCAGTGTTCTTGCCTGGAGAATCCCAAGGACGGGGAGGCCTGGTGGGCTGCCGTCTATGGGGTCGCACAGAGTCGGACACGACTGAAGCGACTTAGCAGCAGAAGCAGCAGCAACATAGATGAGTTATGTGGGATCTATTCCAGGTATATTTAACATTCAAAAGTCAATCAATGTAATTTATCTATTAAGATACTAAAGAAAAAAAACACATATCACATGAGTTAACTAAATGCACATCCTGTTACCCAACAATTGTATTACTGGGTATTTGTCCTAGAGGTATAAAAACATATTCATGCAAAAACATTCAAGCAAAGATTCACAGCAGTTCTATTTGTAACAGCCTATAACTGGACACTACAAAAAAGTGAAAGGCTAAACCAGCGATGATAGGCCATACCATAGAACACTACTCAGCAAGAAAAAGGAACAATCTATTGACTCACTCAACAGTTTGCATGGATCTCAAAGGAATCACACATCCTGTCTGGTGTGCAAAAATAAAAAAAAAACTCAAAGGTGAGAGATTACAGTAAACTCCCAGTGAAAGTGAAGTCGCTCAGTCTTGCCCGACTCTTTGTGACCCCGTGGACTGTAGCCCATCAGGCTCCTCTGTCCATGGGATTCTGCAGGCAAGAATACTGGAGTGGGTTGCCATTCCCTTGTCCAGGAGATCTTCCCAACCCAGGGATCTGAACCCTGCTCTCCCGCATTGTAGGCATACGCTTTACCGTCTGAGCCACCAGGAAATTTTGGGCTTACCTTCCAGTATTCTTGCCTTCCCCATTCTCCCACTCCCCTCCCCCACCCCCCGGCCACGCAAAACGCGGGCTCAAAGAAAACTCCCAGTAGCCTGCAGCAAAGAACTTCAAGAGAGCTATGAAATCGGTGCAGGGGTGTGGGCAGGTCATGCTTTAAGAGTTGATATTTACTGAGTGTTTATTACGTGCAAAGTACTGTTCCAAGTGTTACATGAAGTATCTCAGTTAAGAAAACAATCTTATCAAGTGGCTAATAATGTACCCCATGTTATACATAAGACAAAATGAGACATGGACTATTTCCGAAAAATACCAAGATGCATCACATACGGTAGAGGAAACAAAAGTCACAACTGTTATCCCAAAATGCTGCACTCTAAGTTCAAGGCAGCAAGTGCCATTTTGACCTTGGCGTCACGGAAAACTATTAGACCAACTAGGTGAGGTGAGGTGAGGTGAGGTCGCTCAGTCGTGTCCGACTCTTTGCGACCCCATGGACTGTAACCTACTAGGCTTCTCTGTCCATGGGATTCTCCAGGCAAGAATACTGGAGTGGATTGCCATTTCCTTCTCCAGGGGATCTTCCCGACCCAGGGATCGAACCCAGGTCTCCCGCATTGGAGGCAGACGCTTTAACCTCTGAGCCACTAGGGAAGTCCAACTAGACCAACTAGACCAACTAGAGTGAACCTCAAACAAAGGCTGATGGTGGTGGTTCAGTCGCTAGGTCGTGTCCGACGCTGCGTCCCCATAGACTGCAGCACGCCAGGCTCAGAGGAGTGCCAAGTTCAGAGATTGATGCAACAGTCAGTTATCAAGGATACCTGGCGTAACAAATTTGAGAGAGGCGGCGGGAAGGCGGTTGATCCTGAGGAGAAACTTGATTCCAAACCAAAGGAGACCTTCAATGGACAAGGTGGGAAACCACACCCAGGGCGGCAAGAGAGCTGACTCGCTCAAGGCTAGAGGCCTAAGTTGATTCAAGAACTCAGACCTTTGGACTCCCTAGCCCAGACTTTGGTCACTTCTAGTCACTTGTTCCCAACCAGCCGCCCAAAGTCCGGGCCCCCTATTCCCCAAAGGGGCCGCCATAAGATTCCCTACAGGCAGGCTGCCCTTAGCGGTCCACATGGTACGTTCCCGCCGGGCCGGCACCCAAAGGGGCTCCGGGCCCCCAAGCGGTCGCAGCACCATTATTCACGCTCCTACCGGCCGTCTGGCTAAAGGCGGCACGGGCTCTGCGAGAGCCATTAAGAGAAAGGGCTGCAGTTCCCGCGTACCTGTCCCGCCGTCCTTCCTCCTACGAAGGCACCCCCAGAACGTGGTAGGGAGCTCCTCACCTGTCCACCCGGAAGGCACCACCCTCTGCCAAAACCTGAGTTAGGCGGCCCCGGGACCAGAAGCCCCGCCCCCTCTGATGTCATAGCGCCGCGCCGCGCGCCGCGCTGGGGAAACGGGCCCCTCCGGGTCTCCGGGTGTGGCGAGTTTCGAGAGATGCTTGACCCTGGCTTGGACCGGGTGGCCCGGATCCAGCGAGAGCGCCGGGAAGCTTAATCTGTGCGGGAACTTTCTTTCCTCCTTCATTTGGATTTCACCCGCCTTTTATTTTAATCATCCTTAATACACTTAAGGGGACGACCGAGGATGAGATGGCTGGATGGCATCACGGACTCAATGGATGTGAGTCTGAGTGAACTCCGAGAGATGGTAATGAACAGGGAGGCCTGGCGTGCTGCGATTCATGGGGTCGCAAAGAATCGAACACGACTGAGCGACTGAACTGAACTGAACTGAATACACTTAAAGATTCCCTTTTCCAAGTCTTCCCCCGTGTTTTCCTCTGCCCATGTTTCCTTTTCCTCCCTTACTGATTGCATCTCTTTCTTTAGTTTGCCCACATTCACGGGACAGTTGGGTCTCAGCTGACCTGTTTGTTAGCGTTAATATACCCAGACTCTGCTAGTCGGCCCTGTAGCAAAATGATGAAGATCCCTATTTCAGAGATATTTTAAGCTGTGGACTGGAAAAAGGATGCACAACTTCAGAGCTGCCTGTTTATTTGGGGGCGAAATGAGGACTGCAGCCTGGGAGGCAGCGGCCTCAGCTCTGAGAGATTGCTCCAAAGAGTCAATAGTGGAAGGTTGATATATAAGATTTTGGTGAAGCGGGGGAGTTCAATACAATTAGGCACTCCTTTTTACAAAAGTTTTTCTGTTTGTCAGGAGCCTCTGACTTCACCATGAAGGGATTTAGTGCTTTTTTAAGGGCTTGCCTGATGGCTCAGTTGATAAAGAATCCACCTGCAATGCAGGAGATCCTGGTTTGATTCCTGGGTCAGGAAGATTTGCTGGAGAAGGGATAAGCTGCCCACTCCAGTATTCTTGGCCTTCTCTTATGGCTCAGGTGGTATAGTCTGCCTGCAGTGCAGGAGACCTGGGTTGGGAAGATCCCGTGGAGAAGGCTACCCACTCCAGTATTCTGGCCTGGAGAATTCCATGGAGTGTATAGTTCATGGGTTCGCAAAGAGTCGGACATGACTGAGTGACTTTCACTTTCACTTCTGTTGTCACAAGGCACCAATGTCACCATGAAGGGATTTAGTGCTTTTCTAGATATGAGGAGATGCAAGGATTGAGATCATAAAATCTGTTCCTAAAAACATCCAACCACCTAAAGACATGTCTCACCAGATTTCCCGGAGCACAGAGTACTTTACTCCACCCTGAACTCCCTTGGTTTGTTGAAGGTCAACAGCTGCAACATTATAGGGTTCAACCTCCACAGAGGCAGATGGCCAATTCCCTTATTGTTGTTCAGTTGTTGGCAAATGCTCTTGGCAAGTGCCAATTTGTAGTTGACACAGCTTACATACCTAAACTCCATGAAGACAAAAGTCATATTCATTTTGTGAACTGTTGCTATCCTCAGCACCTGGCATTATATAGGTGAGTGGCATATGTCTGTCCAAAAATGCAGTAGAGAAAACAAAATAGTTTTCTAGCACAAAGGAGAAGCAGACAAGCAGACTGGCGAATCAGTAATCTCCCCCACACATAGAAAAGAAGACTTGATCCTTTTGTATTTAATATCTCAGTGGAGGCACTATCTTCTAGCCGGTAGTTGGAAGTTGATTGGTACCTCTTCATTACCTTCTCTGCTTTTGGTTTACTTATAAATATAATAATTAACCCAATGAGTTTAGAAAAGGCCACTCCTTGTGCATAGAGCTTCTCATGGATCAACATTTTGAATCCTCACACAACCCCAATGAGGGCAATTATGCAAGTCAGGAAGCAATAGTTAGAACTGGACATAGAACAACAGATTCATTCCAAATAGGAAAAGGAGTATGTCAGGGCTGTATATTGCTCAAACTACTGCACAATTGCACTCATCTCACATGCTAGTAAAGTAATGCTCAAAATCCTCCCAGCCAGGCTTCAGCAATACGTGAACCGTGAACTCCCTGATGTTCAAGCTGGCTTTAGAAAAGGCAGAGGAACCAGA